>CABHPP010149682.1:0-5000 GCA_902168425.1 Peromyscus attwateri
CCCCTTTTTTGAGACAGGTTTCTCTGTGTAACAGTACTGGCTGTCCTGAAACTCACTCTGTAGACCAGGCTGGCCTCGAACTCACAGAAATCTGCCTGCTCTGCTTCCCGAGTGCTACTCCCAACCTTTTTCATATCTGGAATACCTGTTGAAAGGTGCTGACCTCCTTGAGGGTGAGTCTTGTCCTATTTCTGGAAACATTCCCCACATACATCCCCAAAGTGTGTTTCCTGGGTGATTCTAAACCCAGTCAAGTTGACAAGTGAAACCAATCATTGGTACACTGTCTCAAGCAGTGGTTCTCAACCTGTAGGTCTCGACCTACCGGGAGAGGGGGAGTGCAGAGGTGTCATATATTAGACATCCTGAATATCAGATAGTTACATTACAATTCACAACAGTAGCAAAATTACAGTTATGAAGTAGCAACAAATGGTTTTATGGTTCGGACTCACCACATCATGAAGAACTGTATTATAATGTTACAGCATTAGGAAGGTTTAGGATCACTGATCTAAAGCTTTTTGTTTGTTTCTTTTGTTTTTCGAGACAGGGCTTCTTGGTGTAGCCCTGGCTGTCCTGGAACTAGCTTTGTAGACCAGGCTGGCCTGGAGCTCACGGAGGAGATCTGCCTGCCTCTGTTTCCCGAGTTAAACTAAAGACATGTGCAACCCACCCCCACCCCCACAGCTAATCCAAAGCTTAAAAAATAAAAAAGATATGGACTCATTCAAGAAGAACTGAGTGTCTCCTCCCCCGCTAATGTAAAATCTAGCTCCCAATGCTGTCTGACACAAACCTATGAGTTTTCTGTTTTCTTTAAAAAAGTATTCATTTTATTTCATGTATTTATGTGCATGGGGCCCTTGGAGGTCAGAAGAGGGCATGGGATATCCTGGAACTGGAGTTATGAATGGTTGTGAACCAACATGTGGGCGTTGGGAATGGAACTTAGGTCCTCTGGAAGAACAACATGTGCTTTCAACCACTGAGTCGTCTCTCCAGCCCCAGATTCCCACCTTCAACGCACTTGAAAGCAGCCAGGGTGCATACTTAGAAGAGAACCATGAAAAAGGAGGCGCCAAGCACAGGTTTCTGAACGCTGCAATCGTTTTGTTGGATTAATGTCATTAAGAGAGCTGACTAGAGGCGCTGGGGCCGCGTTGTCCTTCACGACCAAGGACAAGAACACAAAGGAGGAACCAGAATTACTTCACTGGAGTGTCTGGGGCAGATTGCCAACAACGATGGCAAGTGGCAGAGACCATGCAAACAGAGATTTATGACCGCCTTATGAAAAAGGGAATTACGCACAGAGCATTTCCATTCCCACCTCTCAAGATTAGTCCTGAAGCAAGAGCACCCTCTTCGTATAGGAAAAACTTTCCACCTGTCCCCTCTTATGTTATTGGACATCTGACACATTTGCTGCTGGAGAGCCGTGGAGCCTCTCATGGGCCTTGAGTTCAAAGCACACAGCTGTGGGTTTCATTTTACTGCTATGATGTTTTGAAAAAAGAGCTCAACCCAGGTTACGACCTCTTTCTACCCAAGCTGCAGCACACTGCCATGGAGACCCACCCACATGAGGTCTTGCAAAGCAGCTGGTGTACTTCTGTGAACCAGCCAGGTAGAAGCACTCACCTTCTCAAGGTCCTGTGTAGAACCTGGGCATTGTGCCCTGAATAGCTTGGCCCCACCTGCCTATTCAGGTAGCACCTGAATGGTGTGTGCCCACCTGAAGAAATAGTTGGGTGGATGTCGCTGAGGATCTCACATCTATGAGGTGCCTGAGAAGTATTTGCATGGCTCTGCCTGTTCTCCTAAGCCCCAAGAAACAGTTTCAAATGCCTCCTCTCAGCAGTTTGGTCTACTGAGTCCTTGAGCAACAGAAGGGCATTTGAAGACACTACAGCATCACCTATGTAACCCTTGGCCACAGAATGTCATCCCATCTGGGTCCAATGGTGTGACCTGGTTCCTCTGTGGCCCGGACAGAAACCTTGCCCTATTACCAAGTAAATATATCCACCTGGATACAGTGTGCTGGCCCCACCCCTTCCCAACTGGCTCGATCTGGACAGGGGTCCTACACCCACGGCTGGACTAATTGCATCCAGAGCTATCAGCAAACTGGCCTTAGTCAGAAGCTGTATCACACCTGGTGTTGTAATTCCACAGTGTTGATCTCTGTGTCACTGGGCCATCTGTGGGCATCGCTGCCATGGATTACAGCTGAAAAAGCTGAAGGATACACACTGGGGTGCCTGCCTGGTACCACAGCCTCAAAGCATCACACAAGGCACAACATCAGGTCAGTCTTCGACGATAAAAACCACCTACTAGTGGAAGCAATTGATCTGTCAGATGTACAAGCAGCAGTGTGAGGACACACGAGGCGTGAAAAAACAAGGTACCACATTTTCATAGGCGCACGTTACTCTCTAGCAAGGGATCTCAAAGAGAAGTAAACTGATGAGTTGCCCGGAAGCATAATTCAAAATAAAAACATTTGAAGTACTTTTAATGACTTGTAATTCAATGAAATTATGCAATTCGTATATGAAATGCAGATGTAAAATTTAACAAAGTAGTATAAAACATAAAAATAAACCAAACAGAAATCTCAGAGTTAAAAAATTCAACAAATGAAATAAAAAGAGTAAATATAGTTCAAAGTCTCAACATTAGAATACATCAGGCAAAAGAAAGGCTTGCTCTCTCTATACCAAGAGATGAGTGCAGCTCAGCCCTCATCTGAGAACTTTCTTTGTCCCGTGGGTGGTGGTTAACATTGAAACTCACAACCGATTTAAACAAGAGAATGCAAGGGTAGTGCCTAGCCACAAATGGGACAGCCATATCAGCTCCAACCTGTACCCCAAAGCTCAGAGACCATTTCGGAAGAGGGGGCAGCCTGTAAGAGCCAGAGGTTGGGGTACAGTGGAGTGAAACAGTGTCTTGTGGACATGACAGGACAGGGGGCTCAGAACTCACAGTAGCTGTGGAGCGCTACACAAGAGCAGCTCAAGATCAAGCCAGTCAATATTCTAGCATAAGGGAGGCAGGGGCTCACAAGCCTCAACCAAGAAGCTAATGAGAGGTAATGGCTCCCGGGGTAAGGAGAGTGAGTGTTCTTTAAAGGCATGACCCCTGGTAAGTTAATCATACTTCAGTGGACAGCCCCGCACCCGTGAGGATAAAGCCAGCACAAATTGGACTCAGTGGGTTGTTATTTATTTACTTGATCTTCTGTAGAAGTTCTGGGTGTGGTGACTCATGCCTTTAATTCTAGTACTTGTAGTACTTGGTGAGCAAAAAGGCAGGTGGGTATCTGTGAGTTTTAGGCCAGCCTGGTTTACATGGCAAGTTCCAGGCTAAGCATGGCTACATGAGACCCTGTCTCAAATATATATATCTCCTCCTATGTAGAGTTTACTCTGGGTTACCATGGTACAAGAACCAAAGCAGATAATTCTTTTTTTTTTTTTTTTTTTGGTTTTTCAAGACAGGGTTTCTCTGCATAGTTTTGGTGCCTGTCCTGGGTATCTCACTCTGTAGACCAGGCTAGCCTCGAACTCACAGAGATCCACCTGGTTCTGCCTCCCAAGTGCTGGTATTAAAGGCGTATGCCACCACCGCCCGGCAAAGCAGATAATTCTTAATGTGTCAAATTAATGGACTTATAAATTTAAGTAAAACTTGCAGCACTGGGTGACTGGTGACCAACATGCAGTGTGTATTCTTCCTATTTGCAGAAATACTAGTAAAACTGACCACTTCCTCTGGACATTGTTTATTGTAAATCTTCTCAGAGGATTACCAACTCAGAGATTAGCTTTAAAAGATGCGTTTCAGTCCAGAGAGTCTGTAGGGTCTGAGACAGTGATGACTGACCTGAAGATTTGGGACCAGCAGACTTGGAAGTCCATGGAGACTAATAGTACTTTAAAAAATTAGTTTGTTTTAGTCAAAGGTATACAATTAATCAGTTAAGAAGTTTTGAAATGGAGCCGGATATGGTAGTGCAGGTCTATTATCCCAGCATCTGAAAGTCTGAGGCAGAAAGATCTCCATGAGTTCAAGGCCAGCCTAGACTACATAGTAAGATCCCGTCTTAATATCCACCCCCCACCAAAAAAAAACCTCAAAACAAAGAAAGAAAACAAACAAAAGAGTTTTTGACACCAAATAAGAAAAACACACTGATTCTTTCTAAGACTACTCCTTTGTTTGACCTAGAGGGTATTAAACATGTTGCTGGGTATGAAAAGAATTATTTATTTATTTATTTATTTATTTATTTATTTATTTTGGTTTTTCGAGACAGGGTTTCTCTGTGAAGCTTTGTGCCTTTCCTGGAACTCACTCTGTAGACCAGGCTGGCCTTGAACTCACAGAGATCCGCCTGGCTCTGCCTCCCGAGTGCTGGGATTAAAGGCGTGCGCCACCACCGCCCAGCTGAACTGAATTTTATTCCCATTGTTTCTACTTCCTAAACTCTTGTTTGTTAACATATGAAACTCAATCAAATGAGTGCTAATTAAAGAATGTAGGTAAGACTTGGGGAAAGGAAATTTCCAATGATACAGAGAGTCCCTGAAATAATCAGTCACTGTGAGAGAAGAATCATTTCCCCAGTGGTCCGATGCAGAGGATACTATCCCTCCATTCACCTGTCAATTTTATAACTCCATTTGTCTTCTTCTTCTTCTTTTTTTTTTTTTGAAGAGTGCACCACCATTCCTGGTGACTTAGTTTTTCTTAACAGCGTAATAATTCATTACGGGTAAGGGTACCATATTTTCATTATCCATTTATCAGAGGATAGATATCTAGGTTGCTTCCAATTTCTGGTGATTATGAATAGAGCATCAGTGAACGTAGATGAACATGTATCTCTGTAGTAGAGTCCTTAGGGCATGTGATCAAGAATGGTACAGTCGGATCTTGAGGTGGATCAGTTTCCAGCTTCCTGAGGAGACTCCACAATGATTTCC
>CABHPP010149682.1:10000-41664 GCA_902168425.1 Peromyscus attwateri
AAGAATACAAGTGCCACGAGAGAAAGAAAACAGCCCTGGTTATGTATATGCTGGAATTAACCAGTGAAATAACATGGGAAATCAAAACAAGTGAATTAATATCACAGAAATAAAGGAGGCTGTTAGAAACACGAGTGTAAAGGAAGTTAGAAAACACTGAGCCTGGAGAACACCAAGGGTGTGATAATAGTACAAAAACAGCCTCGCAGATGAATTGAATAGCATACTGGGTACAGTTGAAAAGAAACAACCAACCTGAATTTTAGACAAGAAGTTGGTCTTTTACATGCTGGGTAGAGCGATGGTTGCCAGAATTTAACAGGAACGCAGGGCCCTCTGGCTGGTTGTTACAGGGACTTTCAGACATGGCACATTTTAACTCTCCTCCTTCTGCAGCACTTAGAGGAATTCCAGAGATTTGGGAGGCCGTGTTAGCAAATGAAACCGCGTTCCTGGGGAACCTTTCACCTTGATCCTATGGCTTACGCCTTGCTTGCTTTCAGATCAGGGATCATCTTTCTGTTGATTGCACAGACCAGAGTCACCACATTCTGAAATCTGCCAGGCATGGTGGTACACCCTTGTCATTCCTGTCGCGTTGGCTCTGGAGAGATTGAGGCAGGAGGGCTGAGAGCTCAGGGCCAGCCTGGCCTACAGAGAGACCGTTGCATAAAACCAAAACACAAGTGTGTCATCTCCATTTACTAGGCTTTATAATGACTTTAAAATTCTGCTCTGTGGTCCTTGACTTGTAAAACGCCAGCCAACCATTGGGAAATGATTCCCTCTGGTGCTGAGTGGTGGTACAGCCTTCACCAGGCCCCCGACTGACTCCGTCTGCACTCTCCTTTTCTTGTCTTCCCATTTCCAGGTTAAATGCCCCAGTCTTTTCTACAATAAATAATACCTGATAAGGGAACGCTCAGGTGAGCCAGGATAATCTTTCCACCTCAAGGACTTTTTTTTTTTTTTTTTTTGCCGTATGAGTTAATACTTGTAGGTTTGAAGAGTTGGGCCCTGGTGTCTTTGGTCTACTCCAGTACTTTATTTAATGTTTGTAGAATTTTCAGGTTCTGTATGAATGAAGTCACAGGGTACTTCTAGGATTTTTTTTTTTCCATTAGAGAGTGTGAATAAGTTGAGGGGAGGCACAGTGTGCTGCTGAGGTTTTTGGTCACCTTGTTACAAGCAAACTAGGACCATGTGAGGAGAGGAAACTTTAACTGAGAAAATGCTCCCGGGAGGTTGGCCTGCAGGCAAGTCTTGATGGCATTTTCTAGATTAATGATTGGTGTGGCAGGATCCAGTTTCCTATAGGAGGTGCCACCCTTGGGCAGGTGGCCCTGGGTTGTCTGACAAAGGAGCAGGAGTGAGCCATGGAGAGCAAGCCAGTGAGCGGCACTCCTCCGCGGCCTCTGCTTTAGCTCCGGCCTCCATGTTTAGTTCCTACCCTGACTTCTGATGATGGACTGTAACCTGTAAGCAAATAAACCCTTCCTTCCCAAGTCGTGGTGTGCACCAGGGCGACAGAAGGCAAATGAGAACACACACGTTCAAAGGAGCATTTCCCCTGACAGAGTCCTTCCTTTCCTCCCCTGTAATATCAAACAGTTGGAAATTTGGCAAATGCTTCGCCCCATAGCTCATGAATGAATGGGAACGATGCTTAATTCTCATTTCATTGATATTCACAGTTGCTAGGTAGCATGAGTTGCATCTCTCTGGCTGTCGGTGGAACAGAGCTGCTGAAAATAGTTAATTTCCCCAAGGACACCACCTTGCATCATGTTTTTCTAGCACTGAATAATTTTAGAGGGGACAAATACAGTCTGCCAGTGCCATGATGCAGCGTCTTCTACGGATGTAGCGAAGGATGGCCTGTGCCGCTTCTTGTAGGCTCCGTGTAGACTCAGTGCTTCCACACAAAGGCGAGGGTAGAAGTGAAGAGTAGGACTGACCACTGTTCCGTGCATCTTGAATCTGGTTACAAGGGAAGTCCTACCTATCAGATACAGCCCTCACATGTGTGGAAGGAGGGTGTTGATGTTCCTTTGGCTCTTTTTTTTTTTTTTCAACAGGTTTTCCTGCATCTGTTTTCTATAGTCGGCTTTGCTTTTTGGATGTTAAAATCCAGATGTGGCAGAGGCAGTGGTGAGCTTCCACCATCTGTATCCGGGATCACAGCTGTACTGGTAAGAGCCGATCCAATCCTTCCATTAGTAGTAACCTTATGACTCTGCTGGAGGTAGCTTCTCCAGGAGATTCATTCGGTAATGTTCCCAGGAACCAAGGAACACCCCCAAACATGTGGTCTAGAGCCCTCTGCATCAGCCGTACCGAAACTTTTGTCAGCCCCTGATTTCCTGTGTCCAGTTGCTTTCTGCTTGAAACACCCAGGCGATTCTGACAAGTGTTAGGCTGCATACTAACCGGGTATAAAGGAATGTGGAGATGGGTGCAGTTCAAAGTCCCACTTCAGCAGGCTGGGATCTTAATTTCTAAATTTTAGGAAATTCATTTTATACCATCTTTCCAATTTTTATGAGATAAAAAGCTTGAATTTATGTGTAAAATATAAGGATGCGATTCATGTTCACAAGGTAAACCACAGCACAGTACAACTTGAGATACTTTCTTTGAACCAACAATAATTAACAAATCAGGAGACTCCAGGAGTGAATGCCAGGAGGAGGCTTTGGTAGACCAGATGGAGAAACGAAGACAAAGCTTACAGCTGTTTTTTTTTTTTTTTTTTTTCCTGAGACAGGGTTTCTCTGTGTAGCTTTGCGCCTTTCCTGGAACTCACTTTGGAGACCAGGCTGGCCTCAAACTCACAGAGATCTACCTGCCTCTGCCTCCCAAGTGCTGGGATTAAAGGCATGCGCCACCACCACCCCACTACAGCTGCTTTAATGGGCTGGGCTAGAGCACTGAAAAGTCTGGTTGTATATGGTTGCTGGCTAATTCTGATGGATTGAGCTTGAATTCCTTTTTTTCTTTGCTTGGCTTTTGGAGACAGGGTTTTGTTCTGTAGCCTCAGCTAGCCTCAAACTTGTCATCCTACTGCCTCAGCCTCTTGAGTTATTGGGATTATAAGAGTGCTATCACATTTTGTCTCTCTGTTTTTTTTAAAATACATTTTATGGGTGTTTTGCCTGCATGTATGTTTGTGCATCACGTATGTGCATGCTTGGAAGCTTGAAGAGGGTGCTGGATCCCCTAGTATTGGAGTTACAGATGGTTGTGAGTCACCATGTGGGTGCGTGGAATGTGGTTTAAGCAGTATGGTTCAACACACTTAATCTCTTAATTTGAGTTTAGGCAGTATGAGATGATTGAAATAGCAATTGCTATCTTAATTATATGAATTTACTGGTAACACTCTTACAATTTCCTGATTGTTCTAGGATCCAGCAGACTAATTTGGTATGTATTAAAAATATTCCATAGCAAGTTGGTCATGGTGGCACAGCTAATCCCAGCCCTAGGAAGGCAGATGTAGATGGATCTCTACAAATCTGAAGCCAGCCTGTTTTACAAAGTGAGCTCTCAACCAGTTAGGGCTGCATAGTGAGACCCTGTCCACAGTAAAGGTTCAAATGTGGCCTTAATTGGCCTTGGCTTTGGACCAACTAATTTGAAAATATATAGGAAGACTTCTATATCACAGATGTCATCATGAAAGTTACTCCAAGTGTCACCATTAGTAATTGAGTTCCTTATGATAACGTACCCTTCCTGTGTTGTACGAGAGTGTGGGGCCAGGTGGGATGGGTGGATAACGTTAGCCGGATCTATATTTGGATGTTAGCAACTGCTCAGTTTACATGAGACTGGGCCTGGAACTGGTAGCTCACATGGAATTGTACCTGATTCAACCTACAACCGAATGCAGAGAACGCAGACCCGTCCCGCTAACTGGCAGTGCAGGGCAGACAGGAGACCATCTTAAGCATTAGCATCACCTGAAACTGAAGTTTAAGTTTAGACTGCTGGATTTTTAAGCACTTGGCAGATGTAATGTGGAAGACAGTGTAGCTGGAGAATTTCTCTCCAGCTCCCTCTAAGTCCCACCAGTCCCGGAACCCACTTATAAAATAAACACACAGACTCTTACATTATTTAAACTGCTTGGCCATTAGCTCAGGCCTATCGTTGTCTAGCTCTTACTCTTATATTTAGCCCATTTCTATTAATCTATACTTTGCCACGTGGCTCGTGGCTTACTGGTACCTTACATCTTGCTTGTCCTGGTGGCGGCTCCAGGCAATCTCTCCCTCAGCCTTTCTGTTCCCTCAATTCTCCTCTCTGTTCGTCCTGCCTATACTTCCTGTCTGGCTACCGACCAATCAGTATTTATTTATACAGAGCGATATCCACAGCAAGACAGTTATTCTAGAATTACGTCGGACAGTTTGAGCCAACCGGTGAAAAACTTCCCAACATTCTTTGCCACATGCATGGCAAGCGTGGCACTTTACAGGGTTCAGTTCTAAACTAAGCTTTCAGTTCTTTTAGATACAGCTGTCTTAGTATTGTCTATGGATAGAAAGAAGTAAAAAGCTGTTGAGTTCCAGCAAAGTGGCCGTTTCTTGTCCTTTTCTCTTGTCTACGAGTCTTCTGTGACAGGGGATGAAAAGGCAAGGCCAGGTAGAGTTTTGGCTTTTTTTGAAGGTCCTGCACAGGTACCTCTTGGGAAGCAGTGAAGGAACCCCTGAACATTTGTTCATCTCCAGGGGATTCTTCTGGAAATACGACAGCCATGAAGTGTCTGAGAAGGGACAAGTCTGTGGCCAGAACCATTTTGATGTGGATGTCAGAGCAGAAACAAAAGGAGACAGAACCAAAGTGTAGACTTTGATGGTTCTTTTGAGTGCTGTAGCAAACCCAGATCTACTTTTCTCTGCTGCTTCTTCCTATTGGTTGATGAGAAAACCAGGAAAGCATAAATACTGAAGCAAACATCATAGGTTCTTGAACTGTAGGTGTTGCTTAAACCAAAGAATGTGGTATTACTGTGTTCAGTTTAGAATACATGCCTATGGCATCCTACACATGACTGCTTTGGAGTAAAAGATGAGGGTAGTTAATGTTTCTGGGTGGCAGCTTGACTTCTAGATTTTATGTTAAGTGGTGCAATAGTTGCTCCAGGTACAGTGCGAAAAATTAAGGACAGATGAGTAAGCAATACTCAGACTCATTGGAAATTAATAGGGAGATAGTTTGAGAAACCCACAGGTGGAATAACAGAATTTCTTTTCTTTTCTTTTTTTTCCTGTTTTTTGAGACAGGGTTGCTCTGTGTAGTTTTGGAACCTGTCCTGGAACTTGCTCTGTAGCCCAGGCTGGCCTCGAACTCACAGAGATCCGCCTGCCTCTGCCTCCCGAGTGCTGGGGTTAAAGGCATGCCCCACCACCTGGCTGGAATAACAGAATTTCAAGAAGACAGGAAACATGAAACAGAAAACAAAAACAGTAAGATGGTTTATCTAAACCTGTCCACTTTGGTAGCATCATGTTAATAGAAGAAACAATGGATTAAAAGCAGAAACCTAGCAAGGTTTTACACGCCTGTAATCCCAACACTAAAGAGGCAGCGGCAGGAAGATTCCTATAAATTAGAGCCTGCCCTGGTCTACACAGTGAGTTTTAGGCCAGGCAGCTGCAGAGTAAGTTCTTACCTCAAAACTAAAAGGAGAAAAGCAAGCAAGCATGGATTATCAGAATGAATTAAAAAGCAAAACATATTTGTACTGAAGGTCAGCTTCTTGAAGGGAGACGTAACTAGGATGGAGACTATTGGTTGGATTGATGGGTGGATAGATAGATGGATGGACAGACAGATGGGAGGGGACATACCACATAATAAAACTGAATTAAGATGGAAACTGAAAAACTGTTATAAAGGAAATTCTGACCTTTTCAGTATTAGACACCCCCTTTCCACTGTGTGCTACAGACATCTTTCCTGGCCATAATTACTTTAAGTTTCATAAAGCTAATTTTGGACTTTATTAGTTATCCCAAAACAAACCTAAAAGCTGCTATTCAAGCCAGGCATGATGGCACATACCTATGATCCTAGCACTTGGGAAGCAGAGGCAGGAGGATCACTGCAAGCTCAACGCCCAGCTGGGATACACAGAGTTCCAGGCTAGCTAGGGTTACATAGTAAGATTCTGTCTCAAAATGAAACAAAACAAAATTGAAAAGTGCAATTCATAGAGAAGAACAGAAATTTGAAAGCAGTGGAAAAATAAACAGACTTCCTCATGTTTGGGGCTTACATAGATGATATTTTTGGTATAAATGTGTTTGGTTTAAGACATATATCATCAAAGTCTACAACATTGCATGTATTGCTTTGAAGGATTTCTGTGTGTGGAAAACTGAAACCATCTAAAATATATACTATTCTGTGTTTCTGCCATCCAGTGCAAACCAAGTATTTTATTCAACAAAATTCAGTGTTCAAAGGTTCTCTGGCTCATTTCTGCTTGCATAGCATATTTGCATTGAGGGTAAATGTACAATGGTACAACTTTCCATAAGATTTAAAATGGTTATTCTTAGCCATTCACCTGGTTTATGGGTAGTTTTGACTTTGGTATAATTCTAGCTAGAAACTGTCTAATCTAAAAACGTTGTTTTTATAATAATACCAGGGAGGCAGAAATGAATAGCTTCTAGCTCCCAGCTGCTTATGTGGATGGTCTTTTATAATAGTGGTGACATTATGTGACTAAGCTTTTCATAATTTAAACATTCTGGGTTAAATTATCATCATCATCCTTGTCATCGTAATTGTTGCTGCTGTTGTTATTTAAGATAGGGTCTGTATGTAGCTCAGACTTCCTGCCTTGGCCTTCCAAATTCTGGAACTGTTGATGTTTGACACTACTATGCTTGGTTTTAATGTCACCTTGCCACAAATCAGAATCACCTGAATAGGGAGCCGCACTTTAGTCAGGGTCCCGATTGCCTTGATTGATGTAAGAAGACCCACTCCAACTGTGGGCAGTGCCTTCTGGGATCATCCCACATAACAGGGGCATGGTAGATCAGCTGACAAGTTAACTTATCCCGTCTTATCCGGTTGCTGCTGCTCATTCCTTTGATGATATCAGAAGCACCATCTCCAAGCTTTTGTCATGGACCAGGGGCAAGCAGCTCTCCCAGAACCTTCTAGACTTCAGGTGCCATATTCGGACTGAGCAGTGGACTGAGCAACTAGCTGGTTGTCACCCCCAACTGCCTACTGAGAGACGGTATTGTGGGACTGCTTCAACTGCTAAGGCATCCATTGGTTTTGTTTCTTAGAGAACCCCAACTGATATAGATACCGTGCACCATTAACTGGTAACCACTCAGAGGCCTGCTTCTCCTGCCTTTGAATATGTGATGAGTTCTTGGACCTTTTCTAACGAATCTGATAAGGCAGAGTGATGAATGGCATGTGGTTTGGGAGACTAGCCCTTGAAGTCAGGTCTGTTCCTCTTCTCAGAGGAAAGCAAGCTGTCATGCTGTGAGGTTACTGGGGTGGGCTCCGAAGAAGTCCTCATGGTAAGGTCCGGAGGCATCCTGCTCACAGGGCACATGAGGCACCCTGTTGTAAGCCTGTGAGCTAGCCATTCTGGGAGCCAGCCTTCTGCCTGCATTCCTTAATCAGACCTTGGGTGATTGTAGCCCCTGCCAATATCCTACTGTAACCACGTGACAGATTCTGAGCCAGCAACACCTAGCCAGGGCTCTTCTGATTTCTCAGCTGAGTGCAATGACGCTTGCTTACTGTCCCAGCACTCTGGAGGTTAAGTTAGGATAACTGCAAGTTCCAGAATATCCCAGCCTACATGTTAAGTTTGAGGCCATAATAAGATCATACCTCAGAAAACAGAAAAAAAAAAAACCAATTCCCATCCACAGACATTATAAGATAATAAATGTTTGCCATTTTACACTTTGGGTTCTTGGGAAGCTATTTATTTATTTATTTATTTATTTATTTATTTATTTATTTATTTATTTATTTATTATGTATACAGTGTTCTACCTGCATGTATGCCTGCAGGAAGAGGGTGCCAGATCTCATTACAAATGGCTGTGAGTCACCATGTGGTTGCTGGGAATTGAATTCAGGACCTCTAGAAGAACAGCCAGTGCTCTTAACCTCTGAGCCATCTCTCCAGCCCCCCCCCTTTTTTTTAACAGCAATAGATAAGGGAGACAGTGGGACAAAGGTCACAACATATATGTGTGTGTGTGTGTGTGTGTGTGTGTGTGTGTGTGTGTAATCAAATTGCAAAATCTCAGTGCCACACAAGAGAATGTAGTTCTTGTGAGTCTGCAGGGGTTCAGCTGCTGGGATCTGGGCTGATTTCCAAAGAGTGGGTGAGCTAGGAGCCTACCCGTATCATCTTTAGTGTTCTCCCACTCAGCACGCTATCCTAGATGTGTCTTAACTAGGTGGCAAGAAGTCATCCCAATCATTCATTGACTTTCCTGTCTTTGGATATGCCTACCCACTAATGCTCCACTGGCAGAACAGAGGCCCAAGACTTAATGAAGGTAAGGGGGAAGCAGAAGCTGTGAGTGCCGTCGATCACATGGGAGGTGGAGAGGGACCGAGAGCTGTATGGAAGTTGGGAATGATCTGAGAGCTCTTCCAGCCACAGGGCAGTGCTGTTTGACTTGCCGTCCCTCGGCTGATAGCACTGGCCATGGCCGTCTTTTCCACAGAGGTGACTGGAGAGCGGATTGCAGAACAAGTTTCCTTCATTGCTCCGATGAGGAGGAGAGCCACAAGAGATGCAAAGCCTCCGAAGACAGGCGGATATTAAATGTAACATAGAAATCAAAATGGCCACGAGGGTCTGGGCCTGCCTCAAGAAGAAGCCTGGGGCCAGAGGAGTGGAAGGCACCACGAGCTACCCACTTGCAAAAGGCACCAAAGACAGGTGTCCATTTTGACTTGCATTTGACTCTCCTGGAACTTTTGTTCTTAACTAACAAAGTTGGCATGTCATGTTTGAAAATCTGTCTCTTAAACATTAAACTCTGACAGTGAGATTGCTCAGTAGATAAAGGCACCTGCCACCAAGCTGGATGACATGAATTTGATTCCTGGGACCCACATGGGGGAAGGAGAGAATTGACTTCTGGAAGTTGTTCTCTAATCTCTACAACTACACAAAATAAACAAATGTGAAAAAAACACTTTCTCAAAAAAAAAAAAAAACAACCCCAATCTCTCAAAAACTTTAAAAACTGCATAAATCTCTGTTCAGACAAGGAAAATATTTGTTACTTGGGAACAGTGTATTATTATGCCACCATATCTACACATACAGATATGAACTAAATCAGGCCTGGGGATCTGAGATAGTTGATGGAGCCAAGTTTGGAAGCCTGTAAGTTCAGGGAAGGGGATGTACTTAAGTTACCTTTCACTTCATTGAGCGAGAGTTGTGCAAGCTCTCCTAGGCCAGTGGCAGATCAACATTATTCTAGTGGTCATAGCTGAGAAAACAAAAGATGTGGCGTAACTTTAAAAAATGAGAGATAGAGAGGAGAGGGGGGGGGGGAGGGGGAGTGGGGAGAGAGAGAAAGAAAGAAAAAGTGGGGGAAGAGCTAGCTACCCTGGGTTGTTCTGAGCTCGCCCATTTCATTTCCACAACGTTCTTTCCACATAATTTTTCTCATCTGTAAATTGGAAAAAGGGATTCTATCTACTGTTACTAAGTAAATGTGTGTGTATGTGTGTGTGTGTGTGTGTGTGTGTGTGTGTGTGTGCGTGTAAGACAGGATATACCTGGACAGTTAATTTTGCAGGAGTCTTTCACAGATACGAGCACTCATTTATCCTCTGCTTTCTCCTGAAAACTTGGGAGATCCGTTCTCTCAGCCCTGGAACAGGCAATGTTTCTTCACTGTTTTCAGACTTAGGAGTTTGCACTAGGCTCTTTACATATTAGCTGCTTCCAGTAAAAGATAATAATTCATTTGAAGTTGGGGGGGTCTCCTTTTTTTTACTTTGATTCCTTTATACTTTAAGAAAGTTCTCTCTGCTTTATCATTTCATCTGTATTTAAGTGAAGTAAGTGTATTTGGAGAAGGGGCAAATTTTGCATAATGAGCTATTTCCATGAAGTGCAATTTCTTCCAAAAATTTTATACCTGGAGCTAGAGACATGTCTGACTGGGTAAGCATGCTTGCTGTGAAAGTAATGCTCAAATCAAGCATTCGTGTAAAGACTGGGCACAGCTGCACATGTCTGTGAACTCAGTGTTGTGGAGCAGAGATGGGCAGACACTAGGAGCTTGCTGGAACCAGCCTAGCTGAAATGCAGAGTGAGCTTCAGGCTCAGTGAGAAGCTATATAAAACATAAGGTGGAGAGAGATGGAAGATGTCTGGTGTCATCCTCTGGCCTTGGCATGCAGGATCCTGAGTGCATGCACCTGCACATACATGGGCACACTCAACACACACACATAAACTAAAGATTTCACATGAAAAAGTCCCAATGGCCTGTAAACCACACTGTATGCAAAAGTTAAAATTATATTATGGTATGAGATTCTGTGATTCCCTCCCCTCAACCCCCCGCATTTGAGATTCCCAATGTTCTAGACTGTGGTGGGATTATTTTTATAATTTAAAGGACAAATCCCCGCACTTGAGATTCCCAATGTTCTAGACTGTGGTGGGATTATTTTATAATTTAAAGGACAACATTGAAATGAGAAGATACAATAGAGGGTAGGACAGGAATATCAAGATGAGTACCAGAAATTTTGCCATGTTATGTAGAAAATAGTTATTTATTTACTTATTTAGTTATTATTTTGAGATAGTCTCTCGAAGTCCTGGCTGGCCTGGTACTTATATATAGTCCAAGTTGCCCTTGATCTTATGTGCAATTCTCCTGCCTCAGTCTCTGAAGTGCTGGGGTTTATGGGTGCACACCCTCATGCCTGGTTGCATCATGCTGTTTTTAAGCCTTAGGTTCTAAAGCGTCCTTCTAAGTAAGGATACTAGTGGACACTATCTCCCAATTTCCTGCTGTGACCAAACGGGTTCCTCCTAGCTGAATACTTGAGTTGCTATGGAGAGAGCTGGAGCTTGCCTTGTGAGGATTAAAAGAGGTCACTATTTTGCAAATACTTGATGAAAGAGATCTAGAATTGCTTTCTGTGACGTCTGTCACTATGCTGGCTCAATTCCCATTTTTAAAGGTTATTTGCTCTATGTATGTTACTTGAGGGCTAAAGATTTGATGTTCCTTTGGGTACCATGGGAAATTACAGAGGGCTGAGTTTTTTCAGGTGTTATCAAGTAACAAGTGAATGTTGCCTACACAATTTCCCTCAGATAGTTGTCTGCAGATGTTTCCATTCCATATCTGTGGTACACACTTAGAGGGAATGCTTTTTCTGGTGTTGAAGGCAACATGGGGATCAAGAGATGCTATCACTGTAGTTCAAGATGTGCTAGCATTGTGCCTTTAAGTGTGCTCTGAGGTTTAAAGGCAATCAGCAGAGTAACTCTGCTATCCACTCAGCAGGTCTGAAGGCACTGTCCTCAGAAAGGGGTGAAATTCAAGCCTTCTGTGGTCTTGACCTGTACTGGTGACATGTCTGTGATGATTTTGAGGAGGTGACTGGCTAGCACCAGGTTCCTCATTAAAGAAGGCAATGTCTGTCTGTGCTACAGACAAAGACTGAGCTTCAGGGGAGGAAGTGACGTCATGGAATGGGAGGCTGGGAAAGAGTCAGGCTGCCTTTGAACTCTCGAAGTGTGCTTTAGGTCATTTACAGTCTCTCTTCCTTTCTCCCTGATTTTCTCCCCTTCCTTCCTTCCTTCCTTCCTTCCTTCCTTCCTTCCTTCCTTCCTTCCTTCCTTCCTCCCTCCCTCCCTCCCTTCTTCCTTCTCTCCTTCCTTCCTTTCTTTTTCTTTCTTTTCAAATAAAAGAAAGTCTCATTTTATAGTCCAGATTTGATCTTTAATTAATAATCCAACGTTTTCAAACTTCTATGACTGAGGTTATAGATCTCTATACTACACCTGACTTTTAAACACCCCCCCCCCCACACACACGAAGCATTTATCTAATTATTCTTTATAAATGAAAAGTCAGGAGTCAGATATTGGGGTAAGAACCTGAATAATCAGAGAAGCAGTGGAGAATTGACCAGTGATAATCTCTCCCTCTCTCTCTCTCTCTCTCTCTCTCTCTCTCTCTCTCTCTCTCTCATGTTCCTCTATCCCAAAAAGGCCAAGACCTTTTCTAAGCCCTGCCTGCTACTTTCTGTGTCTATCTGTCCTTAGTCCTCCAAAACCTCTATGATTAATTTTGGTCACATAGTAGCTAGCTCCACCCTCTGATTCAAAACAAACTTTATTGGCAGTCTCAGGAGCATCAGAATGCAATTAAAATATCACATAACACAACACACACACACACACACACACACACACACATACACACACACACACACACACACACACACGTGATATAAATATATATCCTTGTGCTGGCTTAATCAGCACATATATAAAATTTGGAATGATAGAGAAAATTAACATGGTCCCAACCATGTTAATAACCAACCAATATCTGATCTGACTTAAGGCCCACTCCATGAGATGGAACCCTTACCTGATACTGCTTTGGTGACCAAAAACCTGAGACTAAAAATCCCAGGAACTTAAGGAAAAATCAAATAATAGTGGTCTAAGAAAGAAAAAATAAAATGACTCCCAATGATGTTCTGCTATATGCATAGATCAGTGCCTTGTCCAGCTACCATCAGAGAAGCTTCCGCCTGCAGCAGATGGGAACAAACACAGAGCCCCAAAGCCAGACAGTATGCAGGGGATGGAAGAACTTGGAACCTTCTGCCCTACATGGGATGTCTCTATCCAATCCCTCCCCTCAGAGCTGAGAACCCCCACAGAAAAGGAGGAGGCAGGCAGAGCGTAAATTCATGACACATTTCATAGTTTCATATTAAAAAGGACAATACATTCATTCATTCATTTTTAAAAAAATACAACAAAATACAATATAAGATAAAGCAAAAACTGTCACATAAAGGTTGGGCAAGACAAACCAATAGAAGAAAAAGAGCCCAAGAGGAGGCAAAAGATTCAGAGGCCTACTTGTTCCCATGCTCAGGAGTTCCACAAAAACACTAAATTGTAAGTCACAATATATACGCACAGAAGAACTGGTGTGTGTGTGTGTACATGTGCACATTTTTATTTGGTTACACTTTGGTGTTTTGTTTTTTGGATGTGATTTTATTCTGTTTTCTTGGTTTTGAGGGGTTTTGTTTTTGTATTGAGTTTTTGTTTGTTTTTTGAGAAGGAACTTAAAGTTGGGTGGGTAGGGAGGGGGAGAGGATGTGGAGGGACTTGGGGGAGGGGAAGAATATGATCAAAATATTTTTGAATTTGGAAATTGTTTTAAATAATGAAAAATACATAAAAATGCAAAATGAACAATACATATTATTGTTAGAAACTTGGATCCATAGAGAAGCAAAATAAAGAAAAACGTTCTGCCGGACACATAGTGGCGCATGCCTTTAGTTCTAGCATCCAGGGGGAAGAAGCAGTCCGGATGAGTTTGAGGATGATATGACACAGCAACAGTGTTCCAGGGCAGGCAGGACTGCACAGCGGGACACAGTCTCAAACACAAAACAAAACCTGCCTCCATTTGATCCTGAAGTTACTTTAGTGCGTTTTCTTCTAGGTGTTCTTGCTTACATTGGTTTGGTAATTAGCAACTATAATATATAGGAATAAATTATTAATAATTATCCGTTAGTTTCTTGCTAATTTTGCCTGATTTCCTTTTTTTTTTTATTGTGAATTTTACTTTTAAGTCTACATAGGTGCTCTTTGAGGAAAAGGACTGTTTGCTGAGAATTACCAAAGTTCATTCATTTCAAAGAATTTGTCTGGAAACTCCTTCTGTAGCTGTGGTTGTGGTGCAGCTACAGTTGATGCATAGATGATGAATCCCCAGGAGAGCAAGATGATCACAAGTAGCAACACGGAGTAAATCCAGTCCAGGGTGCAGCGATCCACTGGCCTCATGGTAAGGGAGCACTGGGAACGGGTGGCAGGCGCCGTCCACCCCACTGCTGCAGCAACCATCTTTTGGCGAGCCCTGATTTCCTTTTTTTTTTCTTAACGTGAAACAATGTATCTTTCTCATGTCAATGAACATTTGTGTTTGAAAAGTAAACTTTTCCATCTCGGCTTCTGCTTTACCTCCTTATTCCATTCTTTCATATAGAGAGCAATAAATTCTGTTCCACAAAGCAGGGATCATCAAGGACTCAACAGAGATTACTTGGCCCTTTCACAGTGCATGTGAAAATGGTCACCTATGGATCAGGTAGGATATCTGATGGTCCTTTTGAGAAAGTGATTTGAAGACTTCCAGCTGTCCTGAGAAACCTAACTGTTCCTTACTCTCAAAGCTCTTTATTGCAGGGCTCACAGTGTGGATGAGACTGTCATGGTTGCTCTGTCACACAGTCTACACCTGTCGCAACTGTTAACGTTGTTTTTCTCTCAGATGGCCTGTCCTATGTGTGTGCGTGGTAGTTTGAATGTAATTGGCCCCCCATAATCTCATACGGAGTGGCACTATTAGGAGGTGTAGCTTTGTTGGAGTGGGTATGGCCTTGTTGGAGGAAATGTGTCATTGTGGGGACTGGATTTGAGGTTTCTTATACTCAGATGACTGTGCTTCAAAGTGGACTTGTGGGCTAGCAGTGCCCAGGGCTGAGCTTTGGAGGAGAAAACAGATCAGTGTGGTTCTCAAGTCATCTGCTGGTATTGGTGACTTGGAGTGACCATCACCCCACCTGATCCACAGGTGGACACATGCAACTGTCCCAAAGTTCATTCTTATCTACACAGGCTCTCCTCCGCTTTCATTATTGACTGCTACTGTGTGCTGTTAGGGGGTGTGCTGGGGACATCTTCCCATGTTTTCACTGTTCCGGTGCACAGTGATGTCTATGCTGTTGTGTCCAGCGTCGTCTGCTCAGGTGGCCATACAGTCATCTTTTCTCAGAGGCCTCCCTTCTACCAAGCTGTGTGGGCAGTGAGGCCTCAGTGTCTTTTCTCTTGAAGCCCACTGGGCTGCTCGGGGAGTTGTGAGTCCTTCCAGATCAGTGGACATGGTTTCCCTTTCAGGATCTGTTAGATTCTTCTGTTTTCTTTCTTGGGACTCTTTCCTAGCTTTGGAAGTAGGTTGGGATGAGCGAGGCATTCCATTCTTTCTCAGCAATGTCCCCAGTACATTTTATCTGTCATAGCTCTGTTGGATCTCCAAGTGACCTACATTTTAAAACCTCAAAGCCGGGAATGAGCTCATCTAAATTTTGCCATCTTCTGACACACTCTTCCTAGTCAGGTAGCAGAGAACAATCAATCCAGTTGTCTGAGTAACGGTGGTGTTACGTGTGTGAGGAGAAAAAGGGGGTGTCGGAGAAGGCAAAATGGGGAAACAGGGCAATGTCTCTGTATTTGAGGAGATCCTTCTTTTTATTCTCATTTTGTTAGTCTTAACTGATACCCTTAAAGCAATTACTTTTTCAGTTTGAAATGATCTTTTATCTTTGAAATAAGTAATTACTTTTTCAGTAGGACCACGACTAAAAGGAATGTCATTGGGCACATTCCCGGTGATAAATCTACGCAACTGGTTCACGGCACTGAGGTTGTGAAACTGTGTCAGAGATGATTACCCAAGGGCTATCAGCCCTCTGGACTTGTCAGGTGTATGCTCAAATGTCTGGTTGTCAGCCAAGGGATTTAAAGCCACAGGGCAATGACTTTTCAGGTGTATTTTCTTTGGGGTGATGTATGTTGTCATGCATGGGGTTGAGGGTGAGTGTCGGGATTGTTTCTTTTGACTACATCTTGGCTTCTTCACTCTCTCTCTTTTTGAGTTGCTTCTTCTTCTCTGGGGTATCAGGGAGGAGGAGACCAGTCAGCTTCAATACCACAGTCTTTCTGTTTTTCATTGATCCTATGCTCTGTCTTCTGAATCTATCACTTTCAGAAATGCAGAGAATTAAAGCTAAATGTATTTCTGATTTGGAAGAAGGTTTCGTGTGCGGATGACCCTTCTCCCTTTAGTTTGCTTCTTGAGGTCTGGGTTAGATGCAGGGGTGTGCTCAGATCTTAAGCAAACAGTTTGTGACTTTTTGCATATGAGTAGCCACTCATGTAAACATGGCTTTGATCAAAGCAGGCACTATTCCACAACCCTGGACAGTTGTCCAGGGCCCCTCCTCAGACTTGCCACCCTTCAGGTCACTACCACTTCGACATCTAGCATCTCTGTGGTGGACTCTCTAATGTTTAGTAGACTCTTTCTTTTCTGGCAGCTGATCTCACTTTTGCCTTGACCAGAGGAGGAAGGAAGCATTCTCTGGGTATTGTTCAATAAATGCCCACTCTCTTGTTCTGTTTTTTAGAGCCTATATATATATATATATATATATATATATATATATATATATATATGTTTGTTTGAGACAGGGTTTCTCTGGGGTAGCCCTGGCTGTCCTGGAACTATCTTTGTAGACCAGGCTGGCCTCAAACTCACAGAGATCCATCTCCCTCTGCCTCCCGAGTGCTGGGATTAAAGGTGTGCTCCACTACTGTTGGCTTTTTTGGTCTTAGTCTCATTATGCAGACCAACATGGTCCAGAACTTGCTATCCTCTTGGCCTCCCAGATTATGGGACTGTAGGAATGTGCCTCCAAACCATGCAAGGACACAACTTTTTCTTATATGAGCCTTCGGCTGCTGCTTTTCTGTTAGAATTCTTTCTGAGGCTGGAGAGAACTCCAACAGAAAAGACTTAAATGCTTAGGAGAAAAAGGGTCAGAGTATAATTTGACCTGTTTGGGTTCTAGGTCTTCAGCTGCCTTTGGCTGAAGTAAATGGTTTTTCCAAAGAGCCCCTCATTTATAATTAGAAGGGAGGTTACTGTTTCTACAGGCAACATCCCTTTGGTCAGTACTGGCCTTGTTGCTGTAGACTTTAGCTAGTGATAAGGATGTGGGTTCAGGTTGTAATAAATGCTCTGGCCTAAAGAATACTGTTGGAGCTGTGGAGATATTGGGATTTAAAGAGTAGAAGTACTTGCCTTCTGTTCTGGAAACTTCTTTAAGGTTTTCTAAACTTAGCAGGTGCTGAAGTTTTAGTATGTCCCTTACAAATCCATGTGTGGGAAACTTGGTCACCCGGACAGTGATGTTAAGGGACAGCATCCTATCAGGGTGAGCAAGCCATTAAGGTTGTTTTGACTGTGGTCAGAGTGGTGGCATTCTTACAGAGCAAGCTTTGCCAGGTTTGTTCTGTCTTCCACCATGTCCGAACCCAGCCGGAAGCCTTTACTAAACGCTGAGCATGTGCCAATACCATGCGCTTGGCTTCCCCAGCCTCCAGAACCGTGAGCTAATAAATCTTTACAAACGACCCAGTCTTAGACATTCAGTTATAGCAACAGAAAACAGACTGAGCCTTCGAGGGAAGGCTGGTTCTCTTACTGTGTTTTCTGTCTGTTTATAAAAATGGTTCGTCAAGACACTGGGTCGGAGCAATCTAGCTTAATGGGTGTTGAGGTTATGACAGTGTAGTTTTGGCAGGCGTTGATGCAAACTGTTGAAAATACAAGTCTTAATGTAAGCCCAGGAGTGTGTCAGCCTTTGCAGGAAAAAGGCTGGTGCTTCTAAGAGTACAGATAGGGATATGAGGAAACATGTCAGGCTGTGGGATACTAACTTGGCCAGCTTTTCCATGATAGAAATCACACATTCACATATTGCTTTGGACTCCCTCAACACAGAGCACACTCAATGTTTGCACGTGGGCCCTGGGACGTCTCTGGGGTTCTGTCGTGCTAAACTCATTTTTTCATTGCTATACCCTGTTGTGTCTCCTTCCTCCCTTCCTCCCTTCCTCCCTTCCTCCCTTCCTCCCTTCCTCCCTTCCTCCCTTCCTCCCTTCCTCCTTCCCTCCCTCCCTCCCTCCCTTCCTCCCTTCCTTCCTTCCTCTCTCCCTCCCTCTCTCCTTTCCTTTCTTTTCTTTTCTTTTTTTTTCAGATAGGACTTCACCATGTAGCCTTGGCTGGCCTGGAACTCACTGTGTAGACCAGGCTTGCCTCCAAATCATGGCGAGCTCCCAGCCTCTGCCTCCTGAGTGCGGAGACTAAAGACAGGCACCACCACACCCTGCAGTGCTTGTCTTCTTTTCAGCCTCTTAGAATATGTTGTTCTTCCACAACACTTTAGAGTTTATAGCTCTTCTCTATGCTTTGCTACATGTTCAGAGCCAAACTGGCTCAGTGATCATTTCTCGGTCATCAAAAATTGCTATGAATGCTAGACCCACGCTTTGAATGCAGTAGATATGGCCTCTCAGTGACAGTGCACAGCTGCTCAGCTGGCACTGCAGCACTTTTAATATGATTCTTGTATCCTAGCAATTATTTAAAAAAGAATTGAGATCTTTTTCCAAGAAGTGGCAGTGAGTTCTGAGAACATATGTACATACAGGTATTCATTTTGCTATCAAGAATACCAACCAAAAACCGGGCGGCAGTGGCGCACGCCTTTAATCCCAGCACTCGGGAGGCAGAGCCAGGCGGATCTCTGTGAGTTTGAGGTCAGCCTGGTCTACAGAGCAAGATCCAGGAAAGGCGCAAAGCTACACAGAGAAACCCTGCCTCAAACAAACAAACAAAAAAGAATACTAACCAAAATGTGTTTTATTCAGAGACACGTACTTTCTGTGAGGTCTAGATTTTAGAAATCAGTAAGAGTTCTACTAGGGGCACTATTAAGTACCTGAATATCTAGGTAAAAGCTGAGCCTGTGGGTAGGAGGTCGTGTTTCGGAGGTGTGGTGGCTGGACAGCTACTTGTCTTCCCATTCTAACTACATCCTCACACAATGTCAGGAGAAACCTTACAGTGGGGAACACAGATGTGCTGAACGCCATTCCCAGCAGAGGCTGAGACGTTTTCGGAGAGGGGGATTTCAAACCACAGACCAGCACCCTGGCTTCCTCAGTGGCAGCCAGCAACTGTGCTCTGCACTGACGTCATTCTCGTCAATTCACTTGGAAGTTTCAAACAGAAGTGTCCCGTTTGCTCTTGGGCTGCATCAGTTACCTTTCTTGATGCTGTGACAAAAATACCTGAAAAAGCAACTGCTGCTGTGATAAGGCACCATGACCCAGGCAACAGAGAGGGAAGAGTTTATTGGGCTTAGGTGGTGGTATTGTGCTCCCCAATATATAGCGCACCCTAATAAATTTATCTGGGTCCGAGAACAGAACAGCCACTAGACAGACATAGAGGCCAGAAAATGGTGGCATTCACACCTTTAATCCTAGCATTCCAGAGGCAGAGATCCACCCAGATCTCTGTGAGTTCAAGGCCACACTGGAAACAGTTAGGCATGGTAACAAGAGCCTTTAATCCCAGGAAGTGATGGCAGAAAGCAGAAAGGTATTTAAGGCATGAGGACGAGGAACTGGAGCCTGGTGAAACTTTCAGGCAGTTTGAGCAGCACAGTTCAGCTGAGATCCATTTAGATGAGGACTCAGAGGCTTCCAGTCTGAGGAAACAGGATCAGCTGAGGAACTGGCGAGGTGAGGTGGCTGTGGCTTGTTCGGCTTCTCTGATCTTCCAGCATTCACTCCAATACCTGGCTTCAGGTTTGTTTTTATTAATAAGACCTTTTAAGATTCCTGCTACAGGCTTATGGTTCCAGAGGGCTGAGAATCTGTCATGGTGGGGAGGCATGACAGCAGGAACCGGAAACTGAGAGCTCGAGTCTTCAAACAGGAGCTCAAAGCCAAGAGCAAACTGAAGTAGCACCACCCCCTCCAAGCACCGCCCCCACCCTCTGACATACGTCCTTCAGCAAGGCGGCATCTCCTAAGCCTTCCCAAACAACTCAACTGGGGACCCAGTATTTAAAATCTGAGCCTGGGCAGTGGGGGTGGGGCGTTCTCAGTCAAAGCACAACAGAAGGCCTAATTTTGGCTCATGGTGTGGGGCTATCGTCCATCATAGCTGGGTTGGTGGCGTGAACATTAGGCAGTGGCTTGTTACATTGTGTCCTCGAAAACAGAGAGATGAACGCTGGTGCTCAGCTTTCTCCACTGTACTCTGTTAGGAGTCCTGGTCCAGGAATGGTGCTGCACACATCTGAGATGAGTCTTTCTACCTTAATTAGCCCAGTCTAGGTATTCCCTCATAGACATGGCCAGTGGTTTGTCTCCCAGGTAATCTCTATAATAATAATAATAATAATAATAATAATAATAATAATAATAGTAATTTTATTTTTATTAATGTGCATGTACTTGTGGCTCTGTGTGTGTATGCACATGTCTGTCCTTGGGTGCTCACAGAGGTATTGGATCCCCTGGAGCTGGAGTTACAGGTGGTTGTAAGCCACCTGATGTCTAGGCTGAGAACTGAGCACACACATCTAACCCGCTGGAAGAGCAAGTGTTCTTAACCACAGAGCCGTCTCTCTTGCCCCTCCTTGGTGATTCTTGATCCTCTCAAACTGACAGTCAAACTTCAGTGCCAAGCCCGTCGCTCTCATTTTTACCGCTTCCTGGCTTTGTGAACTCTTCTGACAGAACACTGTGTAACTTGACACAACTTCAGCACTCCAGTCTCTAACATGGGGACAATTACAGGTTGTTTTAAGTCGAGGGCTGCCTTCTCCGGCTTCTGGCATTTGGTGGACGCTTCCCTTAGACTTCAGGGTCAGCTTTGTATCTTTCATGAATGGGTCAGTCTGGTAGTGTTGTGAGAGAAGACACAGGAGGAACTCGGGAAAGCAGTCTGTTATACAGGTGTTAGGGGAAGAGGTCATGGCATGCCACCCTGGGGCCATGAGGAAAAGACACCAGGATGTTAGGATGCCAGAGACAGGAAAGAGTAGAGGCCTGGGTCAGAACCTTTACCTTTCTACAAGAAAGACAAGACACAGCAGGGCAAACAGTGTGGGTTTGGCTCGTTTCAGTCATTTCTGTGGTGTTAAGTCTAGGCATGTCTTTGGTTGTCCTGGCTCTTGTTCTGGGATGGTTAGGACAGAGGACTCCTGCTTCCTGACATATGAGGACAGAGGAGATACTGTTCTGGATTGGTTCGTTTACATATCTGCAGATACCTTTGAACCATACTACTTTGCCTATTCGGAAAGAAGCCTCTCCCTAGCCAGAAAACCTTTTTAAAAAGATGTCCCAGTATCATACAGTGTCATCACAGTGCTGTATAATGACAGTTCATCCAACCACAGACCACACACACAACGGCAATCCCAGCATAGAACTGCAAGGTTCCTGTTGTCAAGTGACGTTTTCACCATCTTAGCAGCGGAGGACCACGTGTCGCTCACACACTCGTGGTAACGATTGCAGGCCTATCGTGTCGCCCCAGGAGAGCAGAGCTAGGGACAATGGAGAGTACCTGATACTCCATTATACTGCTGGATTATGTACTTAGTCTACCATGTTACCATGTTTTTATCATTATTGTCAGAACATACTCTTTCTACTTACTTAAAAATCAGTTTGCTGCAAAATAGCATGCTGGGTTATGCTGGCAGCAGCTGCATTACATCGTGATTCGACGACCTTTCTTGATTGTCTAAGAGGCCTTTTTAGAGTGACTGGCCTGTGCCCTCTAGGTTTATGTTGGGACCCTCCAAGATGTCTGGACTAGGATGCAATTGCCTGCCATTAGGCGATGCACTTGTTCAACTGAACGAGACATGCTCAGTGTGGGCTGTAGAACAGCTTCTAGGCCAGGCTTGAACTCCAGGCACTTCTTTGTCTATCCATCCTGACTTCGAGTTAGTGTGCCTGTGGCTATCAGTGGCTGAGGTTGCTCCTTACCGGGATGGTGGGAAACCACAGGTCTCACCAGCTGGGAGGAGGTAATCTTGCTATTTACTAGTGCATTTTCTGATCGTGCATAACATTTAATCACACCTAGGTTCCTTGTTTCATGAGGCTTCAGCCACGTATTGTTCTGTAAAGCATGCACCTCAAGTAGGTCTTTAACAAACGTAATCTTAATCTGAGTAATAGTTTATTATTTCTGGCATTTTTTTTTTTTGAGGCAAAATCCATCTACACGTCCTAAAACTTATTTGTAGCTCACTTGACCTTGAACTGCTCTGGCCTCTGCTTCCCAAGCACTGGGATTGTGTGTGTACTTGCCACCACATCCAGTTCATGCAGTTCAGGGATTGAGCCAGGTTTTTATGCAGGCTAGGGCAAGCACTGTACCAACGGAGCTACATCTCCAGCCTCTGGGTGATAGTTAGGAAAGAATCACACCATGCCAAGAACTGCACTAGAAATATCTCTTGGTCAGAATTAGTCTCAAGTCTCACCGGTCTGTGGAGGTGGAAAATCCTGCGTAGGCAGGTCACTTGCTGAGGTGAGGACAACAGTTTTAGTTAGACTGAAGGATGGAGGAAGGCTTTATTGTGGCTCACAGCTTCAGAGCTGTGGGTCTATGGTACAGGGTAGGATATGGCAGAGCAGAACAGGTCACATCACGACAGCCAAGAAGCAGAGAAACATGATGCCTAGCTTGAGTGCTTTTTCTATTTCTCCCCTTTACTCTGTCTGACCCCCCAGCTTATGTGCTGGTGAGGCCCACATTCAGGGTGGGTCTTTCCCAAATGTCCTCACAGGCAAATCCAGAGTATGGTTTCCTAACTTTGGATCTCTCATTCCAACCAAGATAGACAAGGTTAACAATCCCAGTCATGCCGAGGGTGAGACTGCAGGGTGGGTAGGCGTGAGGCATGGAAGAGGGAGAAGGAGCTTGTGGCAGTTCCAGTGGCTCACATTGATCAGGGTTTGGGGAACCAAGAAGAGGCAGACCTAGGGCTAAGGCCAAAGAAGTGAGAATTGAGAAGAGAGCAGGATCCAGTCGATAAGGACCTTACTTACCTTCTGTTAGGGATTTCGAACCTTACCCGGGGATGTATAGCTGCTAAAGATTTTCAAGAAGTGGGTGGACATGGTCTGAGTGACCGTGGAGGGGATGCCAATCATGTCAAGCAGGATCTAATAATACAACTAACACATCTCTGTGTGGCTTACAACCAGGAGGTCACTGCTGGCATTGTGGAGGTATTTTGCAGAGGAGAGAGGTCCAGGTAGCCTCAGATGGTGACATGAGCTGAAACAGGAAAACAGTTACAATTACAGCTTATCAGACAATAGATGTCTTATGTGACTGGGGACTTGTATCTACTATGTTTCTTGACTACAACATTGTGATTGAATCTAATTACATATCAAAGGTAAAAATGATTTTTGCTTTTTTTCCCCCTTAAAATAACCTTTTATAAACAACTTACTTTGAGTTATTTTGGGGTACCAGGTTGCTGTTTACTTTAAAACGTTACTACTTTCATGGGACAAGACCCATGGTAAAAGTGAGTTGAACTTGCTGTAATGTAATTCTGTTGGTATTTTATTAATTCAACAGTACATTATAAGATTTTGTATCAAGCTCCCAGATCTCAGTTTGCAAGAAGAAAAAAAAAAAAAGAGTCATTCAAATCAAGCAGCCTGCAGCCAAATCTTCAATCCAAAAGAATCCCATAAAACATTAAAAATTATAGCACGAACCTGAAATCTTGCAGGGTACTCAGAGTTCAGGTCCACGGTGAACCTTTAAATTGGCAGGACATGGTGTTATGAAACCTTGACTTTCCAAAGTATGTGACAAACAGCTATATATTCATATATATCAATCACACAAGGACTGCAACTTGAAACAAAGGTCAACATTCTTGGAACCCGACAGGATCTGTGTCACCTTGCAGCTCCTGACTATGGTAAAGATGAGTGGCATGGGATGAAATTTTAGCTATGAAAAAAGTAAATCTTACTTCCTTTTTCTGCCAGCTTTCTTCCTCCACCACTAAAACACCATGCGACCTGGGCAAATACTTAGTTTTATTGCTAGTCTATATGAGACTAAGATTCAAATCGAATTTAGTTCCCCCCACCCCTCCCCATGGAGTCTTGCTAACCTAGGCCGACTTTACACTTGGTTTTCTTCTGATTCTGTGTCCTGAGTGAGGGACGCAGACCCAGTTCTTCATAAGGAACAATGTCGGGTGACATTCTTGGTGTTTCAAGCCTCATTTGATCCGCTTCCATCCATAGAGAATTACATGCTCATGTGTGCCAAGGTTCCAAGAGACAACTCCAATTTAAACAGCTCACCCACATTAAAAAATGCACTGCTGTGGTTTGGTTAGGATGTGTTTGTCCTGAAGCTCATGGGTGGAACCTTTGCTCTCCAACTGGTGACTCTGGTGAGAGGTGACTGGATCCTGGGATCTCTGACCCAACCAATGGATTAAACTTTTGGTGGAGTCATAACATGATATTATTTGGAGGTGGGTTTTAGTTGGAGGAAAGTGGGTTGCTGAGGGCACACCCAGGAAAGATGTACCATATTTCTGACCCTTTCTTTCTTTCTTTTCTTTTTTTTTTTTTTTCCTCCTGTGTTCCATGATTTTAGCTCCTTTATCCCACCATATACTCACCACCGTGACGTTCACTCTGGACTCAGGCCCATAACAATAGAGCCAGTGAGCCATGGCTCACACCTCCGAATCATGGAATGAAATAAATCTTTCTTCATTTTAAGTTGTTTTGCTCAGGTATCTGTCACTGAAATGGAAATCTAACATATATAGCAAGCTTATGAAGTCTGAAATAATTCTGGAATTTTCTGTACTACTCCTATAAATGAAGTTATTTCCTGTGGGAGCCTGTGTAAGAAAGCTGTGAACTTCCTGTGAACTATGGATGGGGCAGAGTGCTGAATGTTCTTCCCACAGGGTGGCCTTCTAAAAAGAATTGCATAAACTATGATAAATGAACACACTTGAAAGAACGTGAAGGGAATGCCCTGACATGTCCACATTATCCCTGTGGGAAAGGTCAAGGTCTGCGAGGAAGATTCTTGGCTCTTTTCACGGTGACCAAAGATGATAAGAGGGAACACCAGGTGTACCCTCTATGCACTTGTATTTGCTTAAGCTGACCTCAAATGCCACCTGTGTGCTGCTTGCTCTCATTTATTATTTAGTAATAAAAATGGGAAATGCTGTATTTGCACTGCTCTTGAGCTCAAACTCCTGGAGTCTCCTAGTACCCCACACAGGTCTTTGGAATAGACTTTGATCCCCAGGAACTCAGTCTCACTGGCCACAGGGTGGGTTGACAATTTCCCACACATCTTTTCTCTTGCAGACTGATTTTTTTTCCTTTTATTCAACTTTAAGAAACACCAGGAAGGAGTATGGTTCCCTCTGCCAGCCATGATGGCTTTCTTTTCTGATCCCTGTTAGGGACCCCTTCTTTGTAGGGAAGGGAAGAAACCCTGAGTGAGTGATGTCCTGAGTGAATACGAATTGTTAACACTGGCATAGCCATGACAAGGACAGAGCCTCAGACCCATGGGCAACTGGCAAAGCCTTTCCGCATATGAGTCAGTCTCAAAGCTGACAAAGCCTCTCCCTCTGATCCAAGTATGAGATGCCCAGTGTGTACAAAAACTAGCAGCTGCAAGCTTCCTCCTTCTGGATGTTTACAGCCTGAATCTGCTCGCCGTTAGAGACTTGCAGCGCCACCCTCACCCATGCTGTACAGAATAAACACACCGAGGCTCTTTTCCTCCAGCGCACCACCGACGATCTTCTTTTCATCATGGGTCGCCGACCTGCCCCGGTGTTACCGGTATTGTAAGAACAAGCGGTACGTACTCAAAGTCTCGCTTCTGCCGAGGTGTTCCTGAGGCTAAAATCTGCATCTTTCACTTGGGGCAGAAGAAGGCAAAAGTTGATGAATTCCCACTTTGTGGCCACATGGTGTCAGATGAATAAGAGCAGCTCTCTTCTGAAGCTCTGGAGGCTGCCCGCATTTGTGCCAACAAATACACGGTAAAGAGTTGTGGCAAGGACGGCTTTCATATTGGAGTGAGGCTCCATCCTTCCGTGTCATCCGAATCAACAAGATGTTACCTTGTGCTGGGGCTGATGGGCTCCAGATAAGTATGCGTGGTGCCTTTAGGAAGCCCCAGGGCACAGTGGCCAGGGGTCACATTGTGTCCATCCGCACCAAGCTGCAGAATAAGGACCATGGGATTGAGGCTGTTCGTAGAGCCAAGTTCAAGTTCCCTGACCGCCAGAAGATCCACATCTCAAAGACATGGGACTTCACCAAGTTTGATGCAGATGGATTTGAAGACATGGTTGCTGAGAAGTGACTCACTCCCGATGGCTGTGGGGTCAAGTATATCCCCAGTTGTGGTCCCTTGAACAAATGGTAAGCCCTGCACTCCTGGGGGCTTCCACCGTGTTCTCCTGTAACCTACCAAATCATGGTCAGTAGTAAGTCTCACATCCAGTCTACTTATAAATAAATAAATAAATAAATAAATAAACAAACACACTGAGGTTCTGAGTTAAGATAGTAGTAGGTGCCCGTCCATCACAGTGTGCACACCCTGCCTCATCCCAGCTTTTCTGTCCCATGTCTGTCCTTTCTTCATTCTTTCCCTGCCCCTAGTCAGGTTTCTAGGATCTAAGATGCACTTCTTGAGATGTGCTGAATCTGAAGCCCTTCTATACAGCCTTCTCCGTGTCTGGCTGCAAATGCCATGTGGGCTGTGAAGGGATTTTGTTTTTAACCATTCAGTCTTTCTACTCTCACTTTGTTGCCATTCCATTTAGGCCTTAGGCAGCATTAGCAGAGACTCTGGGGTCTTCAGACTCCCTCAGAGCAAATCTGGGTGACTTCCGGTAACTGGCTTTCCTCAGAGCAGTCTATTGTGGCAAGAGCTGGCAGGAACTCAGTCTTACTGGTATTGTTTTCTGCATTATCTGTGGAAACAGTCTAATGGAAAGGATGCATGGTGCATTCTGAGGCCTTCGATTAGAAATGAAGAGGTTCAAGTCCGTATGCTCAGGCAGTGTTTTCCACCCATCTCTGCCTACTCCCCAAATATCCAGTGCCTCTAATGAAGCTTTCTGTGTAATTGGCACTTAGCAAATGTCTGCTGAATGAGTGAATTAGTGCTAAGTTTTAACTCTGAAGACAAAGATAGAACTCTAATTTGATGACTTGAAGGACTCGAGGTGGGTAGATCGTACTGAAAGTATAATTCTGATTAAATTATGGATGGGTGGGAACCAAGGAAAGAGGAGTGAGGGAATAGGAAGGGACAGTCAGAATAATACTCTGAGACAGCAGAACAGGCAGGGTACCAATTACAGGTAAGAGAGTGAGAAAGGTCACCCCGGTGAGTGAAGGCCGAGGAGATGTTGTTTAGAGAGTTCATGTTCTCTTGAGATGGGAAACGTTAGCTGAGAATGAGAAAGGAGGTGAGACAGATGTAGAGTAGGTCTGCAATGGTCACTAAGGTGAGTGTTTACTGGGAGTTCAGATTTACCGGTGTGTTTCAGGGCTTTGAGGCTGGACACCAGGCATGTGTAGTTTCACTGGTGTAAGCCGTGGCTCCTCTTCTCCCCTTTCGCCCCACGTTTACTGCCTTCATGTAATTCCTGTGTAAATGAATGATTTGGTGTGACCTACTGTAGACGCACAGGGCCTACTCATTATTGCAGCACCCTGTGACAAAGATGCTGTTGGGAAGCAGGTGTCAGGTATGGCAGGTCAAAGGCCAGTTTTCAGGTCAGCAAGTGTTGCATTCCAGGGATTTCATAGGGTTGGAACAGCATATGGTGTTATATGTGACTCTCAGGGTCAAAGAATGAGAAGCCTTTGAAAACGATAAACAATACTTATTAGGGATCAGTCTAGAAGACATCAAATATCAAAATAAGTACCCTGGGGTGATTTATCAACACATCTGCATTTGAGAAAGAAGAAATGTCATTTTGCTTGATTTCCCCAAGTCAGATCAAAGGGCAAACTATTACAATGAACTGTAACTCTGCTACAAATGAACATTTTGAGTTTTCTTTTAGCTCAATTGATCTCCATATAGCTTTAAAGAAAAAAGAGAGAGAAACGCATCTATATGCATAGATAACATCAGGTATGAAAGTAATTAGCTGATGGGCAATGGATACAATGAGTAATTTGCTTTCCTTAGTTGTTACTGATTTTTGCTTGTCTCTATTTTAAGAAGACTCTTAATAGGCAGGGAATCTAAACTGTTATTTAAAACATGAACAAGATGTGTAGTACCTTCCAGCATGGCAATAATCCAAAGAACTGACAAGATCTAATGCTGTGAGGAACCAAAGAGACAGGAGCTCCCACAAGTCACCAATGGAAACACAAGTTAATTAGACAACTTGGAGAGAGGTTTGGGAAGATTTAGCTAAATGGCGTGTTTATAGCAATGTTAGTCACAATTACCAGAATTTCTACAGTAGGTAAGTGAGCAAATAAACTGTGGTATATCCAACAATGGTCTAGTTTTCACAACTGAAAAGGAGTATCTTTTCAAGCTACAAAAGTGTAGGGAAAAACCTTTAAATATCTATTACCAAGTGAAAGAAACCACTATGAAAAAATCCACATGCTATGTGCTTCCTACTATATGACATTCTGAAAAAGTCAAAAGCATGGAGACAATAAAACAAAATATGAATGATAACCAAGGACCAGGGAGAAATAAAGATGAATAGATAGAACACATGGGTTTTTCAGAGCAATTAACTATTCTGTGTAACATCAAAATGATAGATACATGCCGTTCAACATTTTGCAATGCTCCTAGAACACACAATGCTAACTGTGAGGCCTAATGTAAATCATAGATGTAGAGTGATTAGAAAAATAACATTCCGGTTATCTGTATATGTGTCTACCCATCTGTAAAGACTAGTATTGACATAGCCTTATCATTTCTGTTTTCCTTAATGTCATTCTGTTTAGACTCAACACTAATAAAAGAAATAACACCCATCTTGGGTTTCTACTGTCACCTTTGTAATGGATTTTGCTCATAAGTATCACAGAGGTGATTGTCACTCAGGGAAGAAACACGTAGGTTCAGACAGCTTAAGGGATGAGCATGGACTTTGTGTTGAGGCAGCAGGTACATGCTGGGAGGCTGCAGTGCTTGGCTGGTCCCTGCAGAAGTAGGTGGAAGAAGCTGCTGAGTACACTACTTCCATGTAGGTTGTTTTCTTTGATCACTTCAGGTCTTTTGGGTTCAACCTCTGGCTTCCCAGACCCCAACATCCATGTTGTTACCGACCACTGCATTCTGTCATGCACCTAAGTTGTTACTTCTCTATTGTTTTTAAAGAGACACCATGACCAAGGCAATTTATAGAATTGAGGATTACGGTTTCAGAGACTTTGAGTCCATGTTCATAATGGTGGGGAGCAGCCAGCAGGTGGGTAGACATGGCACTGGATTAGTAGCTGAGACCTTATATTCCAAGACACAACCACGAGACAGAAAGCTAACTGGGAGTGGCATGGACTTTTGAAACCTCGAAACCCACTTCTAGTGACCCACCTCTTCTAACAAGGCCACACCCCTTAATCCTTCATAAACAGTTACACAAACTAGTGACCAAGCATTCAAATATACACGCCCATGGGGTCCAGCCTCATTCCGAGCACCACAGAGGATCCTTCAGAGTTCCAAGAGACTTCAGAAGTATAAATGGAGTCTGTATTAACAACAACCTCAAGCAGCTACAGGGAAGAAGCTGCTGTTGTAGAATTGGGTTGTTGTGGGTCTCAGCTTTGAGAATGAAGACACAATGACGAGTCCAGCTGCAGAGGTCCAAGGGCAGGACTGAGTCCAGATGAAGGGACAAGAGATGGATGGAGGTCTAGACAGGTAACTAGGAAGACAGATATATGGTTGTTGAGTAGACTGTGTCAATAGTGGGGAATGAGCTGAACTGATCCCCAGAGACAGTCTGGGGTTCACTATCTGTTAGTTTTTGGTGTCCACACCAGATGTCATATGACAGGTTGATGGGGGCTGTCACCAATCCTGTTCTGGGTGTCCATATCATTATGGGGTCCAGTTGAGGGAGTTTATACTTTCCTTGGCCTGGTGTATCCAGAAATTTCCTGGACCTGGTTTCCCAGGTATGGTTTGAATATGCTCAAGTGTCCCTACAGTCTTAATTCACCTTGGTAAGTTTATAAATTAGCACCTTTCTACACCCAGGGAGAAGTCATTTGTCAGCTGGTGCTGTGTGGTGGTGGTGATGTTTCCACCCAGGTGCACAGTCATCTTCCATCTTCAAAATGGTCAAGATCTGTTTGCAAAAGTAAAGTTTCTGAGAACAAGGTACGGTCTGAAGAACCATTGTGCTACACAGCATGTACTAAATTAGAGCAGGGCATAGCCTGATCCCAATGACCTAATTGCTAGATTAAATGCATAGTGTATTAGTGAGGATTCACTAGAGAGATAGATAAGCTGGAGGTCTCTCTTGGAGTGTGTGTGTGTGTGTGTGTGTGTGTGTGTGTGTGTGTGTATACACACCAAGAGATTTGCTATTGGTACATTAACTTTTCTGGGGCCAGTAAAAAAAAAAAAAAATAAACGAATGTCTATTCTGCCCAGATAGGTACAAAGGACAAACAAAGTACAATTTCATCAGAGTCCAACTTGGGAAACACATGAGTTTATTAGGCTTGCATACAGAGTACAGCTGAGGGGCTATTTAGAGGAGTGTGGGTGACCTCGAAACAGCCACGTCACTGCCAAGTCCCACCCCATTATGGACGGTGACCGTGCGGAAGCTGCGTTACGGAGTCCTCCGTTTGGCTAACCTTTTATTTCCTGTATATGCTAGCCTTTCCCAAGATCATTTAAGGCTGGAGGGGGAGGAGGGAGTGCAGAAAGGAGTCTCAGGAGAGGGTTATGTGACCCTCTCTTATTTCCTTCTACTAAGGAGCTCATTAGTTCCATCATCCTACCATAGACCTGGCTACCACTGTATTCTGTTCGCTGGTGGCCATAGCTACTGGAACAAGGTAATCTCTGCTTCTAGATGGCATCAGGTTATTCCCAGAGGAAAAAATGCCACACAATAGTTGTAAAGAAAATGGCTCTGGTGATTATGGAGGCTGACAAGGTCCAACATCCGCAGTTAGCAGGCTGAAGACTCACCAAAGATGTCGTGATGTAGTTCTCGAATAAAAGCTGCAGGCTGTGAACCAAGAGAAGGCAGGGTTTCAGTTTGAATTGGTGGTGGTTGGAAAGGGTCACTGTGGCAGGCTAGTCTTTTTGTACCCCTGTTTTGGGGTGAGGCCCACCCATGTTTAAAGAGATGTAATGTATTTGGTAAATTGGCTAAGATGTTAATCTCATTGAGAAAACCCCTCAGTAATAACGTGTCGCCAAGTGTTTGTGCACTTATGGCCCAAGTGAGATCACACTTCAACTGGCCGTCCTGCACCAGGACTATGCAGAAGGTCTGGAAACTCATTTGGATAGATAGGCAGCCGCCACATCATGAGGAGAACAGGTTTGAAACGATGTCACTGGCTACAAATTCAGTCAGAACAATCTTGGAGCATTTGCAATGTCATACGGGGAGACACC
>CABHPP010149683.1:16901-56206 GCA_902168425.1 Peromyscus attwateri
CTGGGGTCTTTGGGAACCCTGGGGGCTTCCCAGAGGTTGGGTGCCTTGGTGTCCATGTCCGTGTCTTGTTTCCTCCCCACTGGCCCCCCAGATCCAGGAGCTGCAGCTGGCAGCTCTGGCTAAGCGAGCAGCACGTGCAGCCCAGCGGGAGAGTCAGCAGAGGCAGTTCCCAGCAGAGCGCGTGCAACTCCTCTGCATCAACTGCATGGTGGCTGTGGGCTACGGAAGTGACCTGCGGAAGGTGGAGGGCACCCACCACGTCAATGTGAACCCCAACTTCTCGTGAGAGCCATGGGAGGGCTGGCAGGATGAGGAAGGACTTTTGCAGGGTGTAGGAGGCTAACGAGCATTTTAGCGAACAGGGCAGCCCCATCCCACAAGTGAGGAGGCAGAGGTGTGGAGTCTTGCTTAATTAAGCATCTGTAGCCATTATGTGATTGAAAGAGAACTGGGATTTAGGATACAAAGAATTTAGCTACAAACTAACTCCTTGGTCCTACCTACTTTTGGGACATACAAGACAGGTCCAACTGTCAGGTGAGGCGGCCTCTTTCTGCTACTCAAGAGGCTGAGGCAGAATTACTTGAGCCTAGGAGTTCAGAGTCAGTCCAGGCAACAGAAAGGCCTCCATCTCAAAAGGAAAAACAAAACAAAACAAAAACCAGCAGCTGGTATGATGAGAAGGGTCCTGGTCTTCATAGTGAGTTACAGGATAGCCAGGGCTACATAGAGAGACCCTGTCTCAAAAGATAGATGGATGGGTGGGTGGGTGGATGGATGGATGGATGAAGAAAAAAGAAAGAGAGGTGGGGGGTGCTGGGGATGTAGCTCTGTTTGTAGAATGCTTACCTAAAATGCACAAAGCCTTGTGGGTTCAATCCCCGGCAACTGTGTATGGTAGTATGAACCTGTAACCCAGCACTCTGGAAATAGAGGCAGGAGGATCAGTAGGTCAAGGTTACCCTCAGCTACATAGCGAGCTGGAGGCCATCTTGGGCTACATGAGACCCTGTCTCAAAATCCAGATGGACTGAGCTTGAGTCCTAGATCCCATGGTAGAGGGAGAGAGACTCCCAAAAGTTACCTTCTGACCTCCATAGGAGCTTGGTGGCGCACATACCTTCCTGACCCATCATACACATATTAAATTAAATCAAAGAGCTCCAGCTCTCCCCCTCTTGCTGAGACACCCCTCCATTCTACCTCCTAAAGGGTAGCCTTACCTCTGCTTACAACATTCATTAAGCAACTCTTTATTAGACACCTCCCGTGTGTCAGCCCATGGTGCCAGGATTCTTCACATGGGTTCCATTTGAGGGAGAATTTCACCTAGGTAGGAGGAGGGTGGTGGGGTTTGAACATGGGAAGATGACTCTAGGCAGAGGTGAGGGATCACAGTTACCCTGAGAGGAAGACAGGAGTGATGGGATTCAGGATGAAGACAGACTGGGTCATGGAGCATCTTGAAGGCTGGGCCTAAAAGTTAAACCTGTATCCAGGAGGCAGTTAGGAGCCTTGGCTGCTGCATTCTGAGCCAGGGAATGTCAGGGGGATGAATGTTTCTAGGACACTCTGTCAGGTGATGGGAGATGGCTTGGGGTTGGAAATAAGGATGAAGGAGGAGATCCATGAGGAAACTTCCCAAAAGTGGGAACAGCATGCAGACATGGTAGGCGGAACCTCTGACATCTAGACTTCCTGGTTCTGGGATGTTCTGTATCTCGACTGGCAGAAAAGCCTAATGCCCTGACAGAGGCTCAGCCAGCTACAGGGCATATAGTCTAGGGTACAGGGGCTCCAGAAGGGCTCTCTTCATCCCCTCTAGGGTCTACTATACCATCTCCCAGAAGCCTGTGGTCATTAACAAGGTCTTCAAGGACTGGAGGCCAGGGGGGACCATTAACTGCAGTAACTGTGGGGAGGTAAGTAAGGAGTTAGAGCCCAGCCCAAAGAGCCCTTAGCCCCAGCTCCAGAGGCTCTCACCCAGAGTGGCAGCTAGCCCTGCTGTGGGAGACCCACAGTCTATGCTCTAGTCCTGTCTTAGGGAGCCCACTGCCTGATGGCCTCAGAAGTCCATCTTGAGTTCAGAAACCCAGATGTTGCCGTTTGTTCCACCGCCAGGTCTGGGGCTTACAGATGATCTACAAATCAGTGACCTTGCCAGTGCTCAAAATCCGAAGCATGCTCCTGGAGACCCCTCACGGGAAGATCCAGGCCAAAAAGTGGTCCCGGGTCCCCTTCTCAGTACCTGACTTCGACATCCTGCAGGACTGCACCCAGAGCCTGTCTGATCTCTCGCTGGACTGACCCCTTGTGGCTGTAATACCTAACTCAGGCTGCAGGGGGCAGGGTAGTTCAACAGGCCATTCTCCTCCCCCTGGGAAGTACTGTAGTCAAGGGGAATGGAGCACCCTTTATTCTGCCCCAGATATTCTTATATACATTGGATGGAGATGGGAAACTGATGCAGGAGAATTGACGTGCCGTGTAGTACTAGGAATCACAACATACCTACCTTGCCAAGGCAACTTCTGGGTTTTTGTTTTTCTTTTTTGAGGCCCTTTGATAAGGCTGTCCCTGCCCCAACTCCCCTCCCCCATTTCTCTCCCCCCGCCCGCCGATAAGCCTCTCTGCCGATGCAGCAATCCAAACTAGACCAAATTAGAAAAAGCCCCGGTTTAATGGGTAAAGCATTCCCGGGTGATTCTCCTGCCCCCCCATAGGGGAGACGGGGACGAGAGACCAGAAGAACCATGTGTCTGTTTTCCGGGATGCAGCTCAAATACCCTGTGGGAGTGGTCTTGAGCCTCTCTAGGGGAGCTGTTTGGAGGGCTTTGAAGGGGCGGGTTTGGAGAAAGAAATGGGGGAGGGGAGTTGAGGTGGCTCTTCCACCAGAACATTCCAGACTCTTTGGGTATAGGGGCGCTGGTTCAAGTCTGACTACTTCCTGTAGGCATGGAATGACATGAGAAAGGGGGGAGCTGGTGGGCTCACATTCAGCAGGAGGTGTGAGTGGAGGAGCCTCTGGTTAATTGTCATCCTGGATACCTCAGGCATCTGTTTCTTGAAGCAGAGAAGGCAAGTTTCTAGAAAAAAATAGACTATTAACATCTGTCCTAGCTGTGCTGCAAAGATGAATGCACAGAGCAGAAGAGCAGACAGGCCCTTCATTGGGACATCTTGGAAAGCCAGAGGGTAGAGGGTCCCAGCTGCTGGACAGACCATGTATCCTGAATAGGTGCCCACTTGAGCCTGGAGAGATGGTACCAGCATGGATGTCCCAGGAGCTTGGCAGCTGAGGGGGTGGTGAGGATCACAGTATAAGATCCTGTCCATCGAGGCTCAAGAGACTTGGGAGCTAGCTGTCTGAGGAGTACTCTGTCCCCTGGGGAGAGTGGGGCAGGCAGTTGGGTCTGTTGGTGTGGGGGCAGGGAGACAGCTGTCAGCATGTGAACAGAGAAGGGACCTCAGAAGAGAGAGGTAGGGGAGGTACCCGGCCAGTGGCGGAGTTTGGGCTGGGAGGTGGTGATTGAGGAGGAAGGGCCTTCTATAAAGGGAGCTCAAAAGGGCTCAGGCCTGTAGGAGAGTGTGGGGTGCCCCAGAGGTAGGTAAGGGCAGTTGGGGAAAAGGGAGGGCCAAGATAACCTGAGTTCAAAGGAGGGCTTGGTGAGCTGTTGTTTGATGAGTACATTGGCCTTCTCAACCTTTCCCGAGGATTGTGGGTGATAGGGAATGTGGAGCTTCCAGGAGATGTTGAGAGATTCCAGGAGATGTTGAGAGATTCCAATGAGAGCTCCATGGCATTGCCAATCCTCATGGTTGGTGTCCTCAAAGCTGATGCAGAGGATGTCGTGTCTGGAGGGCTCCCTGTGAATGGACCTGTGAAATACTCAGGAGAGTGTGGGGGCCGAGGTGAGTGTGGCCCCAAAGCATCTGAGAATATTGCGACCAAGCAGAGGTGCAGGGCCAGCAGGTATGACCAGAAAAGAGTGTAAGAATCACCCTGCAAGAATGCAGGGAAGTGTCAGGGTCTTAAGTGGGAAGGAAGGGATCCTGTCCACCCCCATGACAGAAATTGGCGAGGGAACTATAGGACCCGAGTGAGATGTCAAAACAGAATAGGTAGCTCCTATGTCCAGAAGAAAGTCAACGGACTTACCCGCTACCTGCAGCGTCACCCTAGGCTCGGAGAGGGCAATGCGAGTCAGCAGGTCTAGGCTGCAGCAGTCTGCCACCAGGCCTAGGAGTTCAAAGGCCAGAAGAGTCTCAGATGCCGGTGTTGGTGAGGCTGGACCTCCATGGCATGGCATAGAGCCTGCATGGGGCATTCTGATCTCCAGTGCCCAGGCTGTTAGCAGACAGGGCATGGCCTCCTGGGCATCTGGGGGTCAGGGCAATACCGTGACCAGTGGCCCTGCTTGCCGCATTTGAAGCAGACTCTGGCGGAGTTGACTTGGGCTGAGCTCCAGTGGGATGGAGCCTCATGGCTGACTTCCCTTGTCCCCCTTGTGGGGGCCCTGGTGACCTCAGAGCAGCTGCTAAAGCTTGGGCTTGGAGCATATTCTGTTGCCGTCTTGTCTATTAGGATGACTCGACTGTCATTAAAAACTTTAAAAGCCATTTTTTACCAATTCCTGTAAGGCAGTTTGGGGACCCTCCTTAGCCTTTTTAAATTTATTAATACCTGGCGCTGACTGAGAAATTAAATGGGTGGTCAGGACCATGGCTCCTGCTGGGGAGGCTGGGTCAAGGCCAGTATATTGAACCACGGTCTCTGGAAACCGGTTCAGAAAAATGGCCAGGTTTTCGCCAGCTATCTGAGTAATCTCTCGGAGCTTATCAAAATTGACAACTTTGTCCGAGACCATTTCCATACCTTGGAGGAGTCAACAAACCATGAGGTCTCTTCCCTGGGGACTTGAATGATTCCATCAGCTCCAGCTACCTCTTGGAGAAGGCAGAGGTGGGCAGAAGTCTGGCGAGACCCAGTATGAGAAGAAACCAGGGAAGATTCAGGGGCGTTAGGCCAGTGTGTAGAGGGGGACCCGGATGTAGGTTGAGGCACTGGGAAGTGGGTAAGGAGGGAAATTTATTCTGGAGGGGGAAGAAGGGAGAGGAGGGAAAGGAGGGCGGGAAAGGTTTCGACCTTTGGACTGGAGGGGGAGAAGAGGGGAGGGGTGAATAGAGGTGTGTTGGCCACTGAATGGAACATGTGAGGTAAGAGGTGGTTGGGTAAGTAGAGCTTGGGGAAGTCGGGGAGGGGCCAGTATCCCGGGCAGCATGGTCAGAGTGGAATTTTCAGGATCCCAGGTCCCAGGTAGGCAGGAATCTGGAGGTGCCATGACCCTAGCCAACAAGACTAGTGCTGTGGGACACTGGCCTCTGTAGGGGGGGGGCGGGAACGCAGAACCCAAAAACTGTGGACATAGGGCAGTTCTGTCCAATTATCTCCAAGCCGAGAAAAAATTTTCAAGATGGTGGAGGATGGAGAATTGTAAGGTTCCCTTAGGAGGCCACCTGACTGGTTATCGAGAGCATATTGTGGCTAGGCCTTAGTGCTCAGAGAGAGAAATCAAACGTTCAGGACAGATGGTATCAGATAGTCCCAATTTGGATAGATTTTGTAAAAGACACTGCAGGGGCATTTGGGGATCAGGCTTTGAATGGCAGGTGCCCATTTCTCAAGTCTATGCAGGGGACATGAAGCCTAGCACAATGCATCCACTGTGGTAAGTCTTGGGTTAAAAAAAGGGGGAACGTCTTCTGGAGAAGGGGTCCCACAGAACAAAGGCAGCCCTTTGCTCCGGAATGGGTTGGGGGCCTGGTGCGGCTGCATCTTTGGCAGGACACCCCAAAATTTGAAGAGGCCTTGGGCCTCTTAGGCAATGATTTGGAAAGGCAACTTACCCAGCCGAAAGCCAATTTTCGTCAGGCGGACGGTGGAGGGCAATCAACCCCCCTTCGGTGGACCCCCAGATGATAAATTTTTTTGTACCCCAATAGGCCTCTTTGCTGACCCAGCAATCCAAATCAGACCAAGTCAGACCAAATTAGAAAAAGCCCCGGTTTCATGGGTAAAGTGTTCCCAGGAGGGGATCGCTTCTGCCAAGGTGTTCTCTGCCCTCCTCACATGCCTGTAGTGTACTCCTGCACACACATCACACACACAAAACAAATAACTAAAGTGAGTTCAAGGTCATCCTTGGCTACATAGTGAGTTTGAGGCCAGGCTGAGCTACATGAGATCCAGTCTAAAAAAGAAAAAAAAAATCTCTTCCGTGTCTGTTCGACCCTCATGTCGATCAGCAGCAGGATAAATCTGAGGTGTTGAAGACAGGGTTCACAGGCAGAGAACATGCCTAGCATGAAAGAGGCTCTGGATTCCATTCCCAGATCTAAAAAGCCTCAATTCGAGGCCCTTCAAGAACGTAAGGCCATTGTGTGCGCTCTCTGCTGTAACAGGTTCTAACCCCACGGCCCCCTCCTAACCCCCCCTTCTCACCGGGTGAAGAGAACCTGACAATCTGAGGGCTGTCATGAGGTAGGCATGGAATAGGGAGAATCACAAAGGCCTAAATTTTTTGTTCTCATTTTAAGAGAGGCAAGATCTAGGTTGATTCTTCAGGGAAAGGGCTATTTCTGTAGTAAGAGGCCCAGCAGGCAGGAGTCACCTTCAAGGGGGGAGGAAAGGGTTAGGGTAGAGATGTGATAAAAGGATGACAGTTCTTCCTGCTATCCAACCTTCATCTCTCCTGCTTCATCCTTGCCTGCCTCAGAGTGCTTGGAAAATAGTTCATTCTCTCTTCTCCCAGTCTTTTCTGGCTGAGGGCTAAAATTTCTCTTCCACTCTTTTGGGCATCCATCTTAGCTCTGAGTAAAAAGAAGGGCTCTCAGAGCCCCTCTTCCTCTCCAGGTGTCCTTGGCCCCTTCGGGAGTCCTTGTCCTTCCTCGTGGGTGTCTTCTGCTTGTCCACTCCCGACTGTGCCCTGAGTTATCCGCCCACCCCCACCCCCCAGCCAGGAACGTGCCTTTTACAGGTCAATAAAATTAGCGACTGATGGGGGGGGGGCGGGGGCAAAGAGTGCTAAGCTCAATGGCCTTGAATGTGGCTGGACTCACGGAATCTGGACGCCTGTCATTCCAGCACTAAACAGTGACAGCTGAGGGACCTGCAAGGGTGTTTGGGGGTGGGTGGGTGGCAGGCCCTGCCTTTCAAAGAGAGAGGAAGAAGATGGGCACTTAACATCCCTCCAGAGGCCAAGTCTCTGTGTGGCTGACCCCTGATTCTGAGCTGACCTTTAGAGGAGGGCCCTACCCCCACCCACCTTCAATTTTGTGAGCACCTCAGACTGGGGGAAGGGAGGCTCAGGCAAGTCTGTTCTTGCTGCTGCTGCTGCTGCTTTGGGCTGGGGTCTTCTGATGAAGCCAGGCTTGTGAGCATCTGGACCAGGCTGTCTGAAGGAGGGGATTTTATAAGGTCAGGAGGCCCCAAGTGTCCTAACCCTCAGAAAGTCAAGTGTGGTGGTTCTTTGCCTGTAGTCCGGGCACTTGGGAGGCAGAGGAAGAACTGATGTTAGTTGACTAGTTCAAGGCCAGGCCTGATGCAACCTTGCCTTAAAAAAAAAAAAATGAAGGGGTTGGGGATTTAGCTCAGTGGGAGAGCTCTTGCCCAGCGAGAGCAAGGCCCTGGGTTCGGTCCTCAGCTCCAAAAAAAAAAATAAAATAAAAATAAATGAAAAAGAAGAGAAGATAGAGGAGGAGGAAGAAGGAAGGAAAGGGAAAGAAAGAAAAAGAGAAAAAAGGGGGGGGGGAAGGGAGGAAAGAGCGTGAGCGTGAGCAAGCCTGAGGAGTGGTGGCACATGCATGTGATCCTAGCATTCGGAAGGTGGAGGCTGGAGGACCAAGAATTCAAGGTAACCCTGAGCTACATAAGACCCTGTTTCAAAAGCGGGGTGAGGGAGAAAGAAAAAAAAAGAAACCGGAACTCCCAGTGGCCCTGTTCTGGGCCCTACTGGCCACCTCAAAGTGCATCCAGACTCCTCACCGCCAGGACCGGGGTGGGACAGGAGACCCCGCCCCTCCCGGCTCGGCCCCGCCCCCGGCCGGCCAGCCCCGGCCGGTGAGCCCAGAGCCTGTGCGAAGCAAACCCGGCGAGAGCAGGTGGCCACCGCCGGCTCCATTTCTTCCCTGCAGGTAAGATAACCTGAGGACCTCGAGGGCAGCTCGAGAGGACAAAGAAACGCTTTGCCCTGTCCTCTGCCCGCGTCTCAAACCTAGGGGACCCCCAAAGACGTTCTCTGTCTGGACTCAGTGAGCCTGTGCGACTAAACTCTGAGGAAGTTGCGAGGACCCGCTGGCTGTGCGTGGTGCTGCCAGGGTCCGAGGGCTGGGGAAGGCAGCATCGGGCAGTAGACACTACATTGTTCCAGAGGGCAGCAGGTGTGTGTGTTGGGGGGAGCGCGCTTCGTCACCCCAAGCGCCCTGTATGGGTCCCAGGGCAGAATCGTTCACAGTGGTTTGGAGTGATGGGATGAACCGAAAGTTTCTGTTCTGGGGGCAAGTGGGGTGATAGCAGCTGCTTGCTTGAGTGGGACCTGGGTTTTCTGGTGACCCCGGGTCATCTGCATCATTTGCACCTGGGTACAGATGCAGGGAAAAGGTGTGTGTAAGGAAATACTGGCCCAGGCTCAGCAGGTCCATTCTTTCTGGAGTCAGGCTATAGAAATTAAGGAAGGCATGAGATAACCATGCTCCCTCATGTGGGATTTGGACTTCAGGATGGGACACTGTCTCTTAGGATCCAGGGAAGGTTTTCTGCAAGAGGCTATCTGAGCTAACCCAGCTGTGATGCTGGATTCCCTGAGCCACAAAGGAGAGGCAACTCGGAACCTCACGGTCCACTTAGTAAAGCAAAAAGCCCTGGAGTGTGGAACAGAGAGAGATAAGGGTGATGCCACCTGGTCCCAGCCAAGACTCCAGGAACCTTCCAGAGACCATCATGAGTCTTTGGATAGACTGAAGTGATGACTGGGGATAGCAGGAAGGATTTTTCGTGGTCGTCTAGATTCCTCATTCCATGGTCTCTTCCCCCATACACGGCCATTGTCAGTAAATTCTTCCCCAGTGTGTGTGTGTGTGTGTGTGTGTGTGTGTGTGTGTGTGTGTGCGCGCGCGCCTTGGCATGAACAAGAACAACTTGCTGGAGTTCTTTCTTACTTTCCACCACGTATGTGGTGCTGGGGAATCGAACTCAGATCATCAGGCTTGGCAGCAAGTGCCCATACCTGCTAAGCCATCTCGATGGCCCTTGCTCATTTCTGACCATCTTTTTTACTTCTGGGATAGCTAGCTTCTTGCTTCTGGGAGGCAGTGAGTTTGGGAAAGGGGAACTTTGGGGTGGATTTGCCTTGAGTCCTATCACCTCTACCTCTGAGCTGGCTTCCTTACTTGAAAATGGAGATAAGGCTAAAGCCCACCTCCTAGGGTGGCTGCAGGGGGGATTTAATGGGAATACGCACGAAGAGCGCTCAGCACAGTCCTGGCCTCTGGTGATGGCTCAACAGGTCTAAGTGTCCCCTCCTGGGTAGGACAGCAAAGCCGATCTGCAGGGGGTGGGGATGGGGTGGAAAATTTTTAAAGCTTGTCCAGAAAGAGAGATGCCCTGCACTCCTCCCCTAACAGGCCCTGGCGGCCCCCTGCTGGTTCCCATCCCTGTGCGGTCCAGAACCCCTTACCTCCTCCTGGCTCTGTCACCTGATTTGCGTTGCCTTTCATCTTCAGGGTGAGGCAGGATCCAGGGAGCTGCGGGGGGGGGGGGGGGGCAGGGGGGACGACACTTGGGGCTGTGCCTAGATGGCATGAGCTCTGGTTTGGAGACCCAGCTTGACAAAGATGCCCTGTTGGCGCCACCTCCCTGCCCTCCCCGCCTCCAGCAATCCACAAGTTGGGATCAAACCGGGCTGGGTTTTTCCAGGAAGACTAATAATCCTGCCTGGGGATTGTCTCCAGTGGAGGGAGGGAGAGCTTCAAGCCCTGGCTCCAGCTCTGGTGGCCGCCAAAGAAGAACAATCCCCGAGTACCCTTAAAATCTGGGCAAGGGAGGCCGTGTGCATGCCCTAGTCCGGGTGCTTCCAAGTGCTCTGTTCCGGCAGCTTTCTGTCAAGTATAGACAGCAGGGCTGAGCATCAGGACCACATAAACGCTCAGGGCTGGGGATGCAGCTCAGCTGGCAGAGCTTGCCACAGCATGCTATTTTACGGGTACTGTGGCCGGAAGCAGACCGAAGCCAGGTGTCTGTCTGGGTGGCCCTTGTGGTTCGGAGAGGACCTGGCTGTGGGAATAGGGCAGGGGTGGCTGGAGCCAGGGTGAGAATGAAGCCATCTCTCTGGACTGATGTCATTCTGGTGTGAAACTCACCTCACAGGAAGCCGAAAAACCTGAATTCAAGCCTGGTCTCCTAGGTTGCCATGATGGTGTTATCTGTCAAGGTGGGGAGCTAGAAAATAACTTATTGAACATGGGGCTGGGGGTGTAGCTCAGTTGGTGGAGTGCTAGCCCAGCATGCATAAGACCCTGGGTTCTACCCCCAGCACTGCATAAAACTAGGTGTAGTGGAACATGCCTGTAATCCCAGAACTGGGGAGGGGGGTCAGGGGGAGCAGAAGTTTATCTGATTTAGATAAACAGGGGGATTTAGAGTTTGAGGCTAGCCTGGTATACATGCGACCTCATCTCAAAAATACTGGACATTTCATTAACAAGATCTATAACTTTAAAATATATATTATTGTTGTTACTTTGTGTACGGGAGATCAAACCCAGGGCTTTGTGCGTGCTAGTCAAGTGCTCTACCACGGAGTCATCTCCCAGCCCGTTTCGTTTTCTTTTGTTTGGGGAACAAGGCCTGATAAAGGTATTTAGGCCGACCTTAAACTTGAAGCAGTCCTCCTGCCTCAGCTTCTCAGGCAGCTGGGATTGCAGGCCTGTGCTACCATACCGTTAGAACTTTAAGATATTTAGGCCTGTGCCTGTGGACCACCAGCGGTTTTCTTGCTCCATGCCCTGCAAAGGTGACAGGGGACCTGGCTGAGTCTGGGACCCTAAGTGCCATTTAGTTGACTTCATCCCTGTACTCCTCCTCTGGTAAAGTGGCCTTAAAACTGGGCTTGGGCCACACATGTCTAGACAAGGAGGGAGTTTCAAGGTGAAATGAAAATTGTCAGTTGTCACCAATAAACGGTCCCCCCTTGGGCTTCCTGACCTCATTCTCTAACTAAAAATTGGGACACTTTTTTTTTTTAATGTCTTATGATGCTTGAGTGGAAAGGGATGGGGAGGAGAGCTTGCTTTTCTTTCCAGCGTGGCAAGGATGTGGCACTTTCTGCTCCCAAGGAGCAAGGACGAAATAAGCTTGTATGCGGCAACAAGAGGGGCAGAAACTAGATCAGAGGAAGGCAAGGCTGAATACCCACCATGCCCCCTATCCCCCCACCCCACCCCACCATGCCCTCTCATACCCACAGCCAGGGAGGAGGGGCTTCCTCAGGAGTCTGGGAGCCAGTTAGCTGGTAGCTGGGATCATCCCTGATGGAAAGAAGTGGCATGTTGTTCTAGGCTGCTGTGGAGTGCCCTGTGGCACCTGGGCATACATACCATCTGCTTAGAAAGCAAAGGCCTGCCACCTCTTTTGTGACCCGCTCTGCTCAGTCATGATTCTTACTGGGCTGTTTGGGGACCAACCTGCCACTTTGGCCTCCTTAACACTGCAAAGTTTTTTATGGAAATAGACACACCCACCCACATACATACACTCACTTCCCCAGCATGCTACCTGGCTCACAAACCATCCCTGAGCACCAAGTCTCATGTGGACACCCCTGCACATCGACCCTGATGCCCTACAGTGTGCAGCCTACGCCCTTCCCGCACTCATGGCCTCCCTTCCCTCTTTGGTGCCTTTCATTCACCTTGCGTGACTCACCAGCTCCAGTGGCCAATGGCTGACTTACTTGATGGTGGCTGGGGGCCAGGAGCCTGCAGTTCCTCAGTGTTGGAGATGGGAGGCAGTAGAACCACCGTCCTGGGACTCCCTCAAGCCCCAAGGGACTTGGTGTTCAGCACCTCATCTCCAGCATTTCTCAGGAGTGTCTAGGGGACCGGAATCTCTAGATCTGCCTGTCCGTGGTGTGGTTCTTGGGGCCTTCCTCTGTCTTAGTCTGTTAATGTGTTTGTCCTCTTCCTGCTGTGTGCGCTATTCCTGTCTCCCCTCTCTTCCTGTCTCTGTTGCTCTTTCTCTCCTCTTCCCCTCCCCCCACTACACACACTTACTTTTTTCTCTGGCTGCATGGCTCCGTAGTTCTGTCTCTGTCTGTTTTGGTTCATTTTGAAGACAAGATCTCAATCTATAGCTCAGGCTGGCTCGGAACTCACTGTGTAGCCCAGGCTAGCTAGCCTCCAACTCACCGCAATCCTCTTGCTTTAATCTCTTAAGTGCTGGGATTGCAGATATGAGCCGACACCCCCAGCTCCATGCCTCTACCTCTCAGCTTAGGTGTGGTGGTCTGTGTCTCTCAGACTCATTCTCTTGAGGACACTCAGGGGAACAGTGTAGATGAGTGACTCTGGGTCACAGAAAGTGGCAAAGCATCCTGGGGCACTCCTGTCACTTCTGGGCCTCTCTCCTCCTCCAAGCAAATGAGGGGTATCAGGACCTGCAGACAATAGGTCAAGGTTGGTGCCTCTTTCCCTGCCCCCCTGTTGGGAACTCTGGCTCTGGAAATGGAATATTCTTCAATGACAAGGCCCAGAGTCATAGGCCTGGAAGCAGAACTGGAGGTTCAGAGTGAAGGAGGGGCAGCCCCTTGTCTGTCCTGTTGACCAGTTTGACTTTAAATGGAAGGCAAGGACTTGGAACCTTCCTCAGAAAAAGTGTGGACAAGAGCAGGGCTGAATCAACACCTTTCTTTTTACCTTGAAGCAGCCAAGTTCAACCCATGCATCCCAGGCCCAGCTTCCTGCTCCAAACCACCACTGTGCCCCCACCCTGCTCCAGCCTTTCCGCTGGGCCTCTTTAAACAGTCCCCTGGCCTCTCTGCTCCCTGCTGCTGGCCACACCATGGCCACAGCTCCTGCACAGGCCTTGCTGTGTTGGCTGCTTGTTTATTTGCCTAAGGTTTCCCTGGGTGTGGTGAGATCCAGATCCATAGACCCTCCCGAACTCCAGATGCCCATGGAGAGGCCTGGCCACATCTCAACTGCCCTAGCTCCCTCATTGCCCTCCTGGGCCCAGAACCTCCCCTCCCCACCCTCCTGGCCTGGCCTTGCCGATTCCTACATGATGCCAACCTTGCCCTGATTTGTGAGTTCTAGGAGGGGGATGCCAGGAGAAGATGTTAGACGCCAGGACCTTTGTGTTTTCTGGCGGGGGGGGGGAAGCAAAGAAACATGGGGGGTGTGGAGCATGGACTTTAGACCTCAGGGGAGATCTGCCCACCTTCCAGCCTGTCCTCCTTGGCTGAGCTTGAGCTGGCCGTTCAGTGACACTTGAGAGAGGAAGGAGTCTGTCCTGGGCTTGGGACAGTTGTCTCATCGCAGTGACAAAGGACCTGACGAAGGCAGTTTTAGGAAGGAAAGGTCTGTTTTGGCTCACAGTCAGAAGGTCCAGCTCCTCGGGCCAAATGAGGCAGGAATGGGAGGCAGCGAGCACATTGGGTCAGAAGCCGGGAGCAAAGAGATGCATTCAGGTGCTCTGTTCCTCTTTATTTTATTGGGGACCACAGCCCAATGAACGGCGCTGCTCACAGGTAGGGTGGACCTTCCTACCACCTCAGCCTGACCTGGATAATCCCTCACAAACATGCCTAGAGGATGGTTTCCATGGTGATTCTAAATGTCATCGAATCGACAAGATGAACCATCACATGGCCCTTTCCAGGATCTCCGCAGAAGTATCCCCCAGACCCCAGGGTCTTCCAAGCGCTTGATTTTGCACAGTCAATCCAGAGCTGTCTGGTTCTGCCCTGTGAACACCACAGAAAAAAAAAGTCCCTTGTGCGGTGATAGGCAAGTGCAGAGGTCAAAGCTACTTGCTCAAGGTGCAGCCTTGAACCTAGGTCTCCTTGGGCAAAAGACCCACAGGCTACAGTGGCCTCTGGCTTTCCTTTTGTTTTGTTTTGTTTGGTTGGTTTTGGTTTTTCAAGACAAGACGGTTTCTGTGTGTAGCCTTGGGTGTCCTGGAGCTCACTCTGTAGACCAGGCTGGCCTCGAACTCACAGAGATCCGCCTGCCTCTGCCTCCCGAGTGCTGGGACTAAAGGTGTGCGCCACCGCCGCCCGGCTGGCCTCCGGCTTTCCTACTCTCATTTTTGTCCCATCTCCTGGAGGACCTTCCACCCAGGGCTCCTCATCCCGGACCCGTGTCTCAGGCTGGGAAGGGAGGCTAGGGATAGGTAGTATTTCTGTGCCCTCATTCTGAGATGTGATGCCCTAGTTAGCAGCTTCCGGTGGGGAAAAGGGACTCAAAGCTTTTAGAAAAGGCTTTTAACCAGCTGAGTGCTAATTGGGAATTTGACTAGCCATTGCTGAAGGCTAAGGGCGTCTAACCAGAATCTTCAGATTGAGGTGTGTGTTCGGGGTGAAGAAGCCGGAGTAGAGATCACCAGGTTTTCCTGGACAGCCTTGCCAGCAGCCAAATGTGGAAGCCAGGAATGAAGGGACAGTCCAGGTTGGGGCAGCTGTTGGCATGTGTGGATGATCCTTGGGAAGATGGGCCTGGGTCGGGGCAGGGAATAAAGCCACCTTGGTAGGTCTTTTTACTCTCCTGCTGGCCTGGGCTTCTCTGGTGCTTGCTGTCAGGGGTGTGCAAGGGATGTGACTATACCCTTTTCTCCCAGAGCTCTGGGAGTCCCACCCCACTTCCCCATCCCTTGTCCCATGGACACTGATTCACTCAACAAACATTTCTTTTCAAATTTATTTTATTATTCCATGTGTATGGGTGTTTTGCTGCATGTGTATGTGCGCATCATGCGTGTGCTGTGCCCGTGGAGGCCAGCAGAGGGCATCATATCTCCTGGACTGGAGTTACAGACAGTTGTGAGCAGTCATGTGGGTGCTGGGAATTGAACCTGCGTCCTCTGGGCCATCTCTCCAGTCCCTCAACAAACATTCCTTGAGTGCCTACCCTGGGATCTGCCTTGGGAATTCAAGAGAAAACAAGAGAGCATAACTCGAAGGGACTAAGAGGAGGCGGAAAGAAGCAGCTAGGGGTGTAGCTGGGTCGGCCCCGAGTTCAGTCCCCAGCACCCCATAAACTAGGTGTGGTAGCGCACACACCTGTGATCCTGGCATGTGCACGCACGCACGCACCCCTACCTATATATCTATATCTTTATATCTGATTTTTAAAGGAGACAGACAGAAAACCCATTTTAGAGAGGGCTATGAGGAAGTTTCTCATGGAGGAGATGGCCAGAGCAGGAGGAGGGAGGACCCAGAGCTAAGGAGTGCTCAAGGCAAAAAGCCCAGGTCTCGGGAGGGAGGGAAGTCATGATAGGCTCCAGAGACAGAAAGACCCTTGTGTGGTGGGAGTATCCCTCCTCTGGAGATGAGAGCCGTACGGAAATAGATGGGGTGAGCACTGACTATTTTGACCTGGATATTTTAACCGCAAGGATGTTTTGAATACAAACATTTTAAACTAAAGCATGCCAGCACCGTGCACTTTCGGGGAGATATTTTCTACTTTGAATTCTAGTCACCCAATTTCATTCCCTTGATGAGTTTTTTTTTTTTCAATTTTCCTCCCTATGGAGGAACAAATAAATGTTCTACAGCAGAACAAGTAAATGTCCACGCTTTTCATTCTGTTTTAATTTCAACTATAACTCTTTTCCTCGGCATCAATTCCTTGTGCCCAATGTTGCCCCCGGGATTTGATCCGTCTATCAGTCTGGGAGTTGCAGACTCTCAGCACCAGGCTCTGCCATTGTGAGTGTGACCGGGTAACCCCATGCAGTTTGGGAAGATTGGAAAGTAAAACAAGACCTGTGGTCAAGATTACAATGTTTTGTCGGTTTCAGTCAAGAATGAGTTTTCTCCTAGCCAGTTTCTGGTAATCACACTGTTACTTCTACCAGGAATATTTTTAGTCAGCAAGTAGTATTTATATCTCAGTTAATCTGTGGGAGGGGCAGAGTGGGCGGGGTGCTGGGAGAAGGGAGAAAGATTTGAAAGAGGCCAAGAAGGACCCAGCCATCCAACCTAAGGTTTGCAGGTCACATGAGGCTAGGGACAGCAAGGAAATGTGGCCCAGCACAAAATTGTAAACTTAAAAACATTATGAGATTAGAAAAAAAAGATTGATTTTATTATTTTTGAAGGTTATTTTTATTTATGCACGTGTGTGTGTGTGTGTGTGTGTGTGTGTGTGTGTGTGTGAGAGAGTGAATTGTGTGGGTTTATGCTACATGTATGCAGGTGCCTGGAGAGGTCAGAAGAGGGTGTTGGATCCACTGGAGCTGGAGTTATGGGTGGGTGTGAGCCAAGATGTGGGTGCTGGGAACCAAATAATGCTTGCTCTTAACTGCTGAGCCACCTCTCCAGCGCTCTCTCTCTCTCTCTCTCTCTCTCTCTCTCTCTCTCTCTCTCTCTCCTCCTCTTCTTTTGTAATTCATTTGCAAGTTCCTTGAGTGTGAACTTTGTAGATGACAAGGTGGTGTTGCAATATTGAAAGGCAGGACATGGCTGGAGCCACTATACACCTTCTAGCTGGGGTGAGGATTTTCCCCAAGAGGAGGGAACTTTTGAAGCTTTTGCTTGTTTGTGGCAAGGCCCCACTTTGTACCCCAGGCTAGCCCAGCATCACTGTGTAGCCATCTGGTCTTGAACTCCCAGCAACCCAACTACCTTGACCTCCTGAGTGCTTTACCTTTTAAAATTATTTGTTTATAAATAATTTGTTTATAAGCTACTTATTTATGCACACACACACACACACACACACACACACACACACACACACGCACCACAGTGCTTATGTGGAAGTCTGAAGACAACTCCTGGTAGCCAGCTCTGTCCTTCTATCATGTGGATTCTAGGGATCAAATATAGGTCATCAGGCATAGCAGAAAGAGCCCCTGTGCTGCTGCCCCCATCTCCCAGAGTCATCTCACTGGGTGCTTTTATTTATTTATTTATTTATTTTTGGTTTTTCGAGACAGGGTTTCTCTGTGTAGTTTTGGTGCCTGTCCTAGATCTTGCTCTGTAGACCAGGCTGGCCTCAAACTCACACTGGACACTTTTAAAGTCATCTCCTCGGTGCTTTTAAACAGGTAGATGGTGTGCCTAGAGTTTGCTTGCTTGCTTATTTATTTATTCATTTATTTTTATTTTTGTGGTGCTGAAGATCGAACCCAGGGCCTTCCCATGCTAGGTGGGTGATCTACCTCTTAGCTTTCCCCCAACCACCATGTTCTGGCTGTGTGTAGAGAGTATTTAGGAGGAGAAGTGAGGGACAGACAGAGCAACCAGGTAAGGTGGCCACCATTCTCCATTCAGGCAGGAAGAGTAAGAGAACTGGAGATTTAGCAAGAAAAGGTAAGAACTCATACCACCCCCTAGGATCCTATCAATGGCCTCCCACACCTCCCTTCCTCCTGATACTAAAAACAACTTGGAAGCAAGAGTCTGGCCCCAGGGTTTGTGCAGGGTAGGAACCAAGGCCTAGGGTGTCTGCCCCTGAATGCCGGCTGGGGAGGGGATGCATGATCCCACCCATCCAGAGTCACGTGGCTGGAACAACCACTGGCCACAGACCTGGCCCTGAAACAGACTCAGACACAGGGCGCTTGTCCTGCTGTGGCTCGGAGCTCAGGGTGTGACCCTAGGCAAGGGTACAAAGGAGCCTCTGTCAGTGTGGGGCACTGTGCCCACCTGGAGCAAGCCAGGCGCCCAAGGAGTGAGCAAGTGGCCTGAGAGTGCTGAGAGGGAGAAACCTTGAGGTGACACACACCTGAGGTTTGGGTGCCACGGGGCTAAGTCACTTCCTCACCTGTAAGATGGGGATCTAGACTCCAGCTTCCCAGACCTGGCACAAGGTCGGCACTGCTCGTTGCCTGGCTGAGTGCTCGTTAAGTATCACTTAGCATATACACGTAACATGATCGGGTGCACATTTGCTGAGCACTTTACAGATATTGACTCATTTGATCCGTGTAAAGACCCACTAAGTGAGTACTATTAGTATTTTATCCTTATATTACACATAGGGGAAATTGAGGCTCAAAGGCAAGATTTGAACCCAGATCCTATAGCTACACACTCTTGCTTCTGCTGAAAGCGAGGAAGGCGTTCCTTAGGCCAGGTGCCTCAATGGATGTGTGGGTCCTTCAAAGGGAGGATGTTTCCCAGACCACGTGCACCTTAGTGACAATAACTACACATTGTCCCCACGCCAAGGGACAGGAAGAGGACGGAAGTCACACTTCTTGGGAGCAGTGGAAATCAAGAGTAGGACAGAGCGGGAATCAAGAGGAACCCTGTCACAACTCTGCTGCCCAGGGCCCAGCTGTGGAAGCTGCTGTCCCGGGCACAAGCTGATCTAGACTGTATTCCTTCAACAAGGTTGAGTTATACCCTGAGGGGTGCCCAGCTGGGGCCATGTGCTGGGAACAAGCTGACCCCATTCCCTAGAGGCCAATGTCCATTGGAACACAAAGCATGGCATGGGGGCCACAGCCCAGGCCTGAAGGTGGAGGACAGCCTGGGAGCGTGGTTAGCAGATCTTCCCAGGCTGAGATGGCAGCCAGGTAGGATGGGTGCTGGGGGATGGGTAGCATGGAAAGTAACAAGCAGCATCACTGGGGCAGGTGGATGAGGACTCCAAAAGCCCAGCCTGGGGCTCAGAAGGCTTTTCCTACTAGCATCTCTGCTCAGCTGCTCCTCAGAACCACCGGGATACAGTTGAAAAAGCAGCCACAGAGAGGTCTTGGTGGCACAGGACTGGAATCCCAGCACTCGGGAGGCTGAGGCTGGAGAATCTAGAGTTTGAGACCCTGAACTACATGTTCAGATCCTGTCTGGAAAAAAAAAAAAAAACCCTCCCAACCTGGGCGGTGGTGGCGCACGCATTTAATCCCAGTACTTGGGAGGCAGAGGCAGGCGGATCTCTGTGAGTTTGAGGCCAGCCTGGGCTACCAAGTGAGTTCCAGGAAAGGCGCAAAGCTACACAGAGAAACCCTGTCTCAAAAACAAAACAAAACAAAACAAAAAAAACAAAAAACCTCCCAAAACAAAAACAACAACAACAAAAAAAACAACCAAAATAGAGTGTCTTAGTTAGGGTTTCTATTGCTGTGGTAAAACACCATAACCAAAAAGCAAGTTTGGGAGAAAAGGGTTTATTTTTGTAAAGGCTTACACTTCCACATTGCTGTTCATCACTGAAGAAAGTCAGCAAATAGGGCAGGATCATGGAGGCAGGAGCTAATGCAGAGGCCAGGGAGGGGATCTGCTTACTAGCTTGCTCATCATGGCTTGCTCAGCCTGCTTTCTTATAGAATCTAGGACCACCAGCCCAGGGATGGCACCACCCACCATGGGCTGGGCCCTCCCATGTTGATCACTACTTGAGAAAATGCCTGCCCCTGGATCTCATGTAGGCATTTCCTCAACTGAGGCTCCTTCCTCTCTGATGACTCTAGCTTATGTCAAGTTGACACACAAAACCAATCAGTACATAGAGCATCTGGGCATCGGGATGGGATCAGAAATTCACAGTCATCCTTGGTTACATAGTGAGTTCAAAGTCAGCTTGGGCCACATGATACCCTGTCTCAAAAAGGGAGAGGGGAAGGGCTAGAGAGATGACTCAGCAATTAAGAGCACTTGCTGCTCTTCCAGAGGTTTGGTTCCCAGCACCCACATCAGAGGGCTCACAATTGCCTGTTACACCAGTTTCAAGGAGCCAACACCCTCTGGCCTCCTCACTGGTGCACATAAACTCACACAAGTACACACACATACTATTAAATAAAAAGCAAAATGGTTTAGCCACTGTTCTATTGCTATGAAGAGACACCATGACCAGGGCAACTCTTGTAAAGGAAAGCATTTAATTGGGGCTGGCTTACAGTTTCAGAGGCTTAGTCCATTGCTATCATCATGGCAGGTGGCATGGCAGCAGAAATGTCAGGCATGGTGCAGGAGAAGTAGCTGAGAGCTACATCCTGTTCCACAGGCAAAGAGAGAGATTGAATCTGACACAGGCTTTTGAAACCTTAAAGCCCACCCCCAATGACACACTTCCTCCAACAAGACCACACCTCCTAATCCTTCTAATCCTATCAAAGAGTTCCACTCTGTGACTAAGCATTCAACTGTATGAGCCTATGGTGGGGGCATTCTTATTATTCAAACTACCACGAAAAGAAATCTTCAACAGCAGCAACAACAAAACTCTTTACCCTGGGTCCCTGAGTCTAAGGCTGAGGGGTAGGAGCTGGAGGAGGACCCTGCCAAACTCCCCAGGAGATACTTCCAAGGCCAGGTATGTCTTTGGAAGGCTTTTGGACACAAGAGTCTAGCCTTTAGCTGCACATTAGAATCACCCAGGCAGAAGATCAAAGTTCTCAGGCCACAACACAAGGCAAGCTCATCAGAGCCCACAAGGGGCTTGGGCATTAGAAGTTCTCGGAGTTATCAGCAGTTTGGGTTTTGGTTCAGGTAAGTAAGTACACAGAGGGACCTCTCCAGTGTGCCTGTCCCACTTGTCAGACAGATCTGGGCTGGGAGACATTATCCTTATATTACCTCTCAATTGATCCAGGGATCCCAGGAGGTATATTTGACCAAGCATAGAGGTGAGGCATTCCACACCCAGGCTGTGTCCTAGGCCTTTTATGGCTGAGGCCTTCAGGTAGCTCAGCTAGGGGAAGCCTCTGGGGACTGAAAGAGGGGATAGGGGCCCAAGGATATAATGACACATTCTATATCAGTAGGGTGCTTCCTGGAACCACGGTGGCATACACTTTCAATCCCAGCCTGTTCTACATAGCCAGTTCTAAGACAGACAGGGCTATATAATATGACCTTGTTTCAGAAGAAAGAAAGAGAAGTAAGAAAGACAGACAGACTCTTAGTGGTCTATGCCACAGGTCACCAGAGAAGGATGTATGGATGTGGTCACCTGCTCCCTGGTTGACCAGATGGGGCTCTGGCCACCCCATACCACTGGCTCTTTCGGCCAATGGGCTTGGAGAGCCACCCTTCCTCCAAGCCTCAGGGTCACCTTCAGCTCCCTCTCTTCCATCCTGAGTTTGGATGGATTAGGTTGAGTCTCACAACAAGGACCAACTATGGGTTCATGGGGTGGACTTAGAGGGAGGATTCTGCTCAGCTAACTCATTAAATAAAAGGTACAGGAAATGAAGGGTGGGTCAGGAGCCTCGAGATCTTAATTTCCGTAGGGTTGGCCCTGGCTTATAGTCAGGGTTCCTGTGGGCATCTTCTGAATGCTTCTCTTGAAGTAAGAGGAAGGGAGCCAAGGTTGTCCCAGGGGGACCCCAACCCTTGGTCTTTACAGTCCCTTCCAGGTAGTAACTCCCGTGAAGTCCTCCCATGAGCTGATTACCTGCTAGACTGCTGTTATTGATGCTCATATTGGGGAGGGGCTGCCCCTGCTGGTTGGTGGTTATCCAAACTCTCCAGCCTCCTTTTCTCTAGCTCTGGCCTCTCTACACACCCACAGACAGCTCTGCCAAGCTGGGTGAGGAGGTCAAAATAATTTCCATTGCTTTGACATTAACCTCAAGTAGGAATCGACTCTGGTCTGGGAAAGATTGAGGATAGGCTGACAGCTTTGAGGTGCAAGATGATGGACAAGTGGGGGAGGGGCTCAGCCTCGACATGAGTCTTGGGAGACTTGGGAGAGGGCACCCTGAGGCTTTTTGGCATTCTACCTAGGCTTGTTTGTCTTCCTACTACTTTTGAGACATTGGTTTCTAAGGCGCAGCTATGAGGAAGTTCTATCTGAGGTCTAATCCTGGTTGCTTCTGCTGTAACTAAGGATTTTGTCCTTCTCATGGGTGGGACTTTACAGTTTGCAGAGTGCTTGGTGTTATTCCCATTGCAGAGAAGGCTAATAAGTGACCAAGTTGTAACACAAACGTATCTGCCTGATTCAGTCACACCTATCCTCATGTTACACCCAGACACACACCCCTCTCCACATGTGCCCCCTCCATCTCATCAACTCCAAAGTGCTTAGTCCTAGAGAGGTCATCCTGTCCATCCCCCTGCCTCTATCCCTGCCCGGTGCAGTGTATATGCATCTCCTGTAGCCAAGGCCCAGGAGAAGGGGGTGGTAGAGTTGGAAGTCAGGGTTCCAGCTACTGTGCTCCTTCGTGAGCAAAGCCTTTGAACATATAATGTGATAATCTCTGCCTGCTTGCTGCACACCAAGGGCCTCCCTGGGTTCATCCAAGAACCCATTAGGGACCTCACAGGAGGAACAAGCTCAGTGTCTGTACTGGGCAATCTGCCTCCTTGCCCCTCTGCATGCTGGGAAGGATCTGTTTGTTCTTTAGCTGCAAGACACAATTACCAGACACTGCTGGAAGTGAGTCAGGCTTCCCGATTTGAGACCTGAATGGGGTGGGGTGGGGGCTGGGCTTCTCTTCTATACTGAGCTATAGAATGTTCCAGATTGGTGCTGCTTGCTCACCTGGCTGGGATGCTGATGGGAGAGCCTAGAAACAACCTCGTCAGGGACTTAGAGGCCGTTCTGCTGCCCCATCCCGATGTCCTGGCTGGGAAACTGAGGACAGCTGTTGTCCCCACGGCATCCCCGCTCTGAAGCCACCCAATTAGCACTCTGTCTGACTCTGTGTTCCCAGCGCCTGTCTCATTATTTGGGGATTTATGATTGTCCCGGTCACTGTGAAGGACAACTGTCCGGGTTTCCATCGGGGGGGGGGGGGGGGGGGCCCAGCCCGCGCTTAGCCCCGGGGGGGCAGGGGGGGGGGCCATCCTGCTTGGGGCAGGATGGGGATTTGATTTCAGGGGGATTTGCGGCTAGTGGGGAGCCGCCCTGGCCACATGGTGGCTCAGAGCTATTTTAAGAGGAGGGGGGGGGGGAGGGGCTGGTGGCTCTGTCCCTCCTGTAGGAGCATAAAGAACCCAGGATGGATAGGGTAGGATGCAGACCCAAGATGGGGTTCCCCCCCACTTTCCCTCTGGAACCCATGGATCCAGTGCAATCTGACCCCTTGTGGGCAATGGGCAAGATGGAGAAGCAGCTGGGGAGGGAAGAGGCTCCTGGCCTGAACTCCATGGCCTGGGCCTTGCCCCCACCAGAGTTCTTACTATTATTATAATGGGTAATTATTATTATAGTGGGTAATTATTATAGTAACAGTTGCATAGATTTATAGCCAAGATTACATTTATTGAGGGGCTTGAGATGTAGCTGAGTTGCTAGAGTGCCTGCCAAGCCTACATACACAAAGCCCTGAGTTCAGTCTCCAAAAGGAATATAACTGGGCATGGCGGTAACGCCTGTAATCCCAGCCCCCCGGAAGCTGAGGCAGGAGGATCAGAAATTCAAGGTCACCCTCTGCTGTAAAGTGAGCTTAGGGGCCAGCGTGAGCTGCAAGAGACCCTGACTCAAAAGAAAGGAAAACAAGAAATTACATTTATTGAGCTCTCAGGGAAGGCCCCTGTTCTCCAGGGCCACTTCCAAGTTGGGTAATAGCATAAGCCCCTCCAACCTCAGCATTCCCATCTCCAAGGCAGGCACCAGGCGTGTCTAACTGGTGGTGCCCATGCTGTTAACTGGGCATCTGCTTTGTCGGGAACCCTGCAAAGATGATCTCACAACACCTAACACTGGGATGTATTGTTCACTGCCATGTTTTACAAGCTCAGAGAGGGGAGGTGATTTGCCCAAGCTCACACAGCTGGAGCAAGGTACCTAGTCTGTTCTTCTCAAACCCACTGTGGGTCATTCTGTTCATTGTGCAAATCTAGCAGTGTGTGCTGGCTGGTGCCTGGGGGTTCGTGCACAGACACAGCGAGAGGAAGAGGAGATGGGATGAGACCGGCAGGGGTGAGTCCCAGGATGGCCAACCTGGAGACTTGGTGGCTTTATTTAGACCATGGGTCATTCTTTTCTGGCTGGAGGAGAACAAGGGGGACTGGATCCCTCCCTGGGCAGGTGGAAGACAGGCAGGGGAGAGCCCGCGCCAGCTCGTATCATAATTACACAGGGGCTGCCTTTTCTTCCCTCCTTACCCTACCCATTTCATTTGGTTTTGGTTTTAATGTAGACCAGGCTAGACTAAAACTGGCTATGTAGCCTAGGCTGGCTTCAGACTCATGATGCTCCTTCCTCAGCCTCCAGAGTGCATGTTCCCGGACATGCCGCCATCATGCCTGGCCCCATCCCACCTTCATAGGGCAAAGGTCACCCAGCACATGGGAATAGGCCCTTAGAAGCACCTTAGCATAGAGGAAAGAAATAGCCTAGACTCTGGAGCCAGCCAGATGGCGTTCAGACCCCAACTCTACTGCTCTTTCGCTGTGTGACCTGGGACAGGTAAGTTAACCTCTTAGAGTCTCTCCATCCGTACCTGCAGAATGAGAGTCTCATTGATCTTTAGGGGGATCATCAGAGTCAGTGGGTCCCTAAAGCTATGGAAGGATCTGGAAGACAAAGCCAGCCACGGAGGACAATGTTTTGTCAATGTACAGGGTTGCTTCTAGGGATGTATTTTATTACTGTGTATCTAGGTGAAGCCACGTCTTTGTGGTGGCCCTGAGCTGGCACCTGTGGCCCTGCTGAGTGACGCTCCTGAGCTGGCAGATGGGAAGGCCAACAGCATAAACATCCAGAAAGTACTTGTGAACTGTGCCATAGCTCGGCAGTAGTGTGCTTGCCAAGCATGCGTGAAGCTGAGCGTTTAATTCCAAGCACCTCAAAAATAAAAAAGAGGGAGTCACTCACTAGAGAGTGAAACATGGAGACTGAACTCACCCACAGCTACATCCCTCAGAAGCAGGTCTGGGGATTTCACGGACCCTCAGCTCTTTCTAGACTACAGGAGAGTTAAGGGGTGGTGTCTTTAATAGAGGATGGGTTGAGGCAGGAGGAAGAGACTTGTTCACTGTTGTGTCCTAAAGAGGAAAAGCCCAAGTCAGTTGGGGGGAGATGGAGCTGGGATGATGGGTCAGGTACTAGGCAGGGCATAAAGCCTCAGAATTACGTTGGCTGAGGGGAGAGGCTCCGAGTAGTGGGGAGCCAGTGTGGGGTTTCAGTAGGCAACAATACAGTGTGATGGCTTCAGTGTGCTCTGGGAGTCACATCTTTGAGGGCTTCCTGGAGGAGGAGGCCACATCGAGGGCAGCATATGGAGGAATATGGTTCCAAGCTGGAAGAAGGGTCTGGAAGACAAGGCCAGCCACAGGGGACAATGTTTTGTCAATGTTCAGGGTTGACACAGGAAGAGACCTCAGCCAGATCTCCCTGTGTAAAGCAGAGTGGCTTGTTCTGTGTCACATGGAACAGATGGAGGACCAGGATGTGGGTGTCACTGGAAAAAGGCTGTCTCCCACAGAGATGAACTAGTCAGCAATGGAATGGGGGCATTCTGTGGGGTCCTGGGGGCTCTGTCATGGGCATGTCCAAGCTTAGGGCAGAGGGTAACTGGTCAGGGATAGTGTAAAAGAGACAGAGTGACCTCTAAGGTCCCTTCCAAGTCTGAGCAACTGCATTCACCACTGACAGACGTGGGGTGTGGACTGTGGGAAGGCAGTGTGACTGGGTCTGGAGAGAGGATGAGTGTCCTGTGGGGTGTCGTGTATACAGGGTGGATCATAGCCGCCATCCCTTTCCTGGATTTACTTTTTAAAAAACGGGCAACTCTCTTATTGAGATGTAATCCATGTACCATACAACCTGCCTGTCTAAAGTGTACGGACTTCAAAGTGGCTACGAATTTGTCCCTTCACAATTCTTTATGGAGAATCTCCTAAGCGTTCATCAAGCTCTGCGTTGGTGTCTTGGATACCTGGGAAATAAAGGTCCCGCCTCTGTGGAGAAGACAGGTAAGTGTTCAATCCAAAGAACAGTCACCTGGGAGATGCAGGAGATGATGGTTGAGACAGAGCTGGGAAAAGGGGTGTGGGAGGTGACATTTGAGCCGAGGAGACCAGTGACAAGTAGATAGTGAGGTCAAGGGAATATTCCAGGCTAATGAACGGCAAAGACCTTGGGGCTGGAGTCAGTGGGTAGATTTGAAGGCCAAGACCGGCCAGGAACCTGGGTGGCCATCCAGTGCCCTGTCTGGTGGGCCAGGCATCCCCAAGGTTCTATGGTACTTTCTCTTTAGGTGGCCTGGTCGCTTAAGGTTCCCCTCAGGTCAAGGAGGGGTAGGCAGCATGCAAAAGCCACCTGTGACCCTTTTCCATGGCTTCTGCTTTCTTACCTGGTGATTGCTTCTCCAATGCTTAGTGGCAGGGCTAACAGGAGGTCATGACACCAGCCCCTATCTCCACAGATCCTCTGTCTGTCTGTAGCGTCCCCAGCAGTCTCCCCTCCTTCCCCTCACCTCCGGACAGTCTTAGGCCAGTCTGAAGGTTTTGGTGCTCACTTCCTGAGTGACTTTGGACCCGGATCTTTTCCTGCTCTGTGAAGCAGGGACTCAGCCAGTCTGGGCAGAGTGGATGTCTCCTGGCATCTAGGAGTGTGCCTTGAACAGCAGTGTCTGTCACGTCCCCAAACAAAAAGGTCCAGGAGGAAGGTGGGTCCGCTGCGCTGGCCCAGCTCTTCAGCCAGGAGAACGAGCCCCTCTCTGCCGGGTTTTCCAGAACGGGGCTGGGGAGGGCTCCTGGCAACTACTCGGACACAGGCCATGCAGGGGCGGGCTCGGAGGAGGCGCGGGACAGGGACTGGCCAGCTGTAACTGAGATCACAATCGGCCTGGTGCCGCTCAGCGGGGTGCGTCCCTGGCCCTGTACAGGTAGGCGGGGGCGCGCCAGACTCCTGGTTCCCTGCGCGGACTGACTAAGGCGGGGGGGGGGGGGCGAGGGAGGGGCACGCTCATCAGGGTGGCTTGGTGAGGTTGGGGGCAGTAGTGAGGTCCCTGCCCCGCCTTGTGACCTAGGGATGTTCAGCTTAACCTGAAGTTGAGGTTGGGAAGGGGACAGCCTGGGTGATGACGGCAGGGAGGACCTGTAGCTGTCGGTGATGGCCAGGGAGGCTGGGATCATTTGGCAGCTAGAGATTTGCCTTTGGGAACAAGGGCTCCACCAAACGGCCCATTTCTTTTCCTCAGGCGTTTAGAGGATCCCAAAGTCCATCCAGCTAGCCCATCAGCTCCCAGGTGGGCTCTAAAATGGGGGTCCCAAGTTTTTTTGAGGGTGCAAGGGACACTTCTACCACCCGCCCCTCCCTACCCATGACCTTCTCAGGCATCCATGGCTTTTTGTCCTATCCCCTCCACCAAGCCCAGGGCCTCATCTTCAACAAAGAGGGGGTCCTCCTCGTTTCATCCACCCCCACTCCTCCTCTGAAGCCATCCCTGGATCCTCCTGACTCCAAGGACCCTCTGACTTTGGGAGTGTTGATTGGTGGGGCTGTGGTGGGCAGAAGGTGGGTTTTGGGGTGCTATTCTTCTTGACACTTTAAGGAGTGGGGCTAGGAGAAGTAGGATCAGTGCAAGCTCTGCCAGGATGCAGGCCCAGGGATGCCTGGGAGAGGACATAGGGCACAGCACACCTACCCCCACAAGTTAGGTTTCATAGGCTTTTCCAGGCGGCAGAGGGAAGAGAGAGTGGTACTGAGTCGGCTAGCACTCCTTTCCCCTACCTGAAGGGTAGTTACTCTGAATTGCTATCGAGGACCGTGCAAGAAAAGATGTGGGTTAGATAGTAAGAAGGACTTCCTTATTTCCTAAGAGTGGATTGTGGGTCTTTTAGAGGAGTCTTTTTTTTTTTTTTTTTTTTTTTTTTGGTTTTTCGAGACAGGGTTTCTTTGTGTAACTTTGCGCCTTTCCTGGAACTCGCTTTGGAGACCAGGCTGGCCTCGAACTCACAGAGATCCGCCTGCCTCTGCCTCCCGAGTGCTGGGATTAAAGGCGTGCACCACCACCACCTGGCTAGAGGAGTCTTAAGGCTCAGGAGAGGAAGCCCCTATCTTTGGGGCTTTCGGGAAGAAGGGGTGTCCCCTGGAACACCTAGACACCAAGGAGTGAGGACAGAGCAGGGCATAGGGAGATAAAGGCTGTGATCTTATCCGTACCATCACACTCCCTCACCTCCTCTGCCCTCTTACCCTACCTTGGAGCTGGATGGAAAGTTGACTTTCCAAAACTCTTGGCCAGCTCACTCCCAATCCTAAGCACCCAGAAGTCCCCAGGGAGGAAACAGGTTTCTGTTGTCACTACTTGAGATCAGAGACAGACATGGCTGTTTGGCGTTTGTCCCTTGGAACTTCAGGCCTGGCCTCTGCTTCCTGGGCCCAACCCCAAGCATCTTGTATGGGACTGGGGGGCCAGCAGGGCTGACCTTGTTCAGAGCACCCAACTCGGTCCTCTAGGTGGGGGCCTCTGGCTCCTGTGGGGTCCGAGTCATGAGACGCCCCCTCTACCCTACATGCTATGGCCTTTGGTCCCTTTCCATCCCTTCCTCTGCATGGACTGATAGAGGACCTCACAGGAGAATGGTAGCTGAGAACCCCACTGAAACCCAGGGTTCTGAAATGCATTTATCATCCATCCAGCGCGGTGGAGAGGGGACCTGGGGAGCTGCGCTCCCTCCATCCCACCCCTAAGCTCCATGTGAACAGTACAGGCTAGACAGAAGCCTCCACAGGCACCCCGAGTCCCAGCCAGCATGGCTAGGTACCATCAATTGCATGTACTCCAGAGCTGTTTTCTCTGCTCACCCTGGGAGACGGCAGTAGGCAGGTGGCTGAGATGGCAGAGAAGCTACCAAGTTCCTCCAGCTCACCGAAGGGGCTCTGGCTCCACCAGGACAGGAGCATGAGGAGACTTCTCCTCTTCTAGAAACTTCCTTGCGTAACTGGGTCCATGGTACGGTGGCCTCCTCCCACTCTGCTCATAGCCATGACAGTGACTGAGATGGTCTGCTTGGGTCCTCACCCTGACTCTGTATGACAGTTCGGGATGTGTATGGGGGGAAGGGGACCTAGCCCAATTCACTTGCCTCTTCCACTCTGAACCTGCAGAACCTCCGGAGTATCCTGAGGTGTGGGGGAGTGGTGGCGGGTGCTTTTCTACAGTGCCTTGAGGTGCTGGGCACTCACCCACCCGGCAGCAGCTCCTTTTATACAACTAAAGACAGGATCACACAGCCCGGCCTGGCCGCCCCCACCACACAGCTGCTCTCGCTGATTTACCACCGTAGCTCTGTCTGTAAAGGTCCCAAGAGATCATGTTCAACCCAAGTCCTCTCTCCTTAAAGACCAGGAAACCAAAGCCCAGATAGGCAGGGACCAGCTGAGGTTGGCCTGCCAGCCAGGCCCCCTTCTCAGGGCCAGGGCCTTGGTCCTGGCTGGGAGAGATACAAGGTGGCTGTTGGCAGACCTCGGGGGAAATGCCAGAGGGTAATTAGGTTCATTAAGTGTTTGCTGAGGGAGTCTCCATGCCGGGCTGAAGTTGGGAACAGGCCTAGAAATTTCTCCTCTAGTTACCCCTTTGTAAGAGGACATCTTCTCTGGCCTTCTGGGAGACAACCTTCTCCTCTGCATGTTCTCTGGCCTTTGACTCCTGACCCTCTCACCCTCTGCATAGGCAAGCAGAGGATCTCACTGGCGAGCAGTAGCTGAGGAATCTACTAAAAGCCAGGGTTCTGAAGGGCATTCGTTATCCATCCAGAGCTGTGGAGAGGGGACCCTGGGGGTGGTGTCTGAGTGCGCCCCCACCCCACCCATCAGCTCCATGTGGACAGATACAGCTCTTTCATAGGCTGGTCCCTATCTTACTCACACCCCTTCTCTCTGCTTCAGCCTTGGGCCCTCTCTCGGGGAAGGTGGGAACAGGGAGGTGTACCCCCCTTCCTGGGTACACTGGACAGATGGATCCATGCATGCTCTTTCTCTCTCTCTTTCATCCTGTCCTTCCATCTGGCCTCCTTGGCTCTGGCCCTATCTCTTCTCACCCAGAGTGTGGCTCTCCCTGCCTGGCCCCCCGTGTCCAGGTTGCCTCTCAGCTAGGAGCTTTCTCCTCCATCTTGTCTTCTCTGTCTCTCTCCACAGAGGAGGCAACAGCTCTTCAGCCCCTTCCAATGCCTCCCCTCCCTCGGCCCTTCGGCCCTTCGAGGAGGGGAAGGTAAGATTTCCTAGGAGTCTTTAGCTCAGGGTCCCCCATACATTTACCCAGATGTGCAGCACCCTGGAGTCCTCAGGGCACACTCTCCAGCTGTTCCTTCTCTTCCTCATCCTTTGTTCTCAGCCACAGTCCAGGCTAGATAGGACTGGGGTCAGGTAGGGGAGTCTACTGACTTTGGGTCCCCAGCAGACAACCTCTGGGGGTCAACAGTAGCAGGGAAAGGATGGGTGGGGTGGGGGAGGTGACCACCCTTTCCTGGAAGCCTCTGAGCCCGGCCCCCACTCCCCACCCAGCTCAGGCGACCTCAACACTCACCCAAGAGCATTCTCAACCTAATAGGGGATGTATAGCTGATATCCTCCCATGATCCCCTTTGGGCCTTTGAGCAACCTCTCCACAGGCTGTTCAGTCAAAAGAGGTGGGACAGGGCAGCGGTTAAGGGCTCTGAGTCAGACAAGTGCAGTTCAGGTCTAGCTGGGAACCTTGAAGTTCTCTACCCTGTGGAGGCGTGCAGCAGGCTGCTAATAGTGTCCACCTCATGAGGTTGTTGTGAGTTTTAAAAAGATCTTCCTGGGTGGTGGTGGTGCACATCTTTAATCCTGGCACTCAGGAGGCAGAGGCAAGTGGATCTCTGTGAGTTCAAGGCCAACCTGGTCTATGGAGTAAATTCCAGGACACCCATGGCTACCCAGAGAAACCTTGTCTTGAAAAACAAAACAAAATAAAACAAACAACAACAAAAAAAAATAGAAAAGAAAAGGAGGAGGAGGAGACAGGATCTCACATAGCCCAGGCTGGCCTTGAACTCTCTACGTATCCAAGGCTGACTCTGAATTTCTGATCCTTCTGCCTCTCCCAAATGCTGGGACTACAGGCATGTGCTACCACACTGGGTTTTATATGCTGCTAGGGCTCCAATCCAGAAGTTCATGCGTTCTAGGCAGGCAACAAAAACAACTGAGCTATTGCCCTAGGCCCAGAGAAGCTTCTGGGACTTTTTTACTCCAGTTTTCACCCTGGTTTTCCCTGGTCTTTGAAGCAAGCCCACTGCCTTGCTCTTGGACTCCATTTCTTCTCTTGGCACATCACTAAGACTGAAGGGGAGGTCACAGGAGAGCGGTGAGTCATGATGGTATAGAGTATGGCTGGTGTAGTGTGTGTGTGTGTGTGTGTGTGTGTGTGTGTGTGTGTGTGTGCGCGTGCGCGCCCGTGATGTTCACATAAAGTTAGACAAGCCGTATGCATCCCCACACTTTGCCCATGCCTCCATATGACTGAGAGCCCTGGCTTAGCTGGGACAGTGTCGCTCAGGAGGGGACAGCTGGGAAGGCTGGGTCAAGCAGGACAGGCCACAGCAGGCCCAGCATCCTGGCAGGGGACACACGTTAGCCCAGAATCCCAGCAGTTCTGCGAGCCCAGAGGCTGTATATCACAGAGGTTTAACCAGCAGTGTGGCACATAGTTGTCTGCTCTTTTGAGCCATGTCCCCGTCCAGTCTGCCATAAATTGCACAGAGATTTCAAAATATCCCTGTCCCCTTGAGCTCTTCCTGGACAGCTAAGAAAGTCCCATTCCTTTGAGGTCTCCACCTGGCTCTTGACACCTGGGCCACCTCTTCTAACTCTGGCATCTGGGACCTCCTTCCTATCTCCTGCTAGAGAGTGGAGGGAGAGTTGGAGAAGGCAGAAGAGCTGTAAGTCCTGCCACCTAGGGCCAAAAGAGGACTAAGTATTAGACTCCACGCAGCACTGGGGACTCAGAGTGATGTGAGTGACCTCCAGTGTGGCTTCTGTGGGGAGGGCAGTGTTCTGGGTCCCTGGCATAGCTGCAAGGGGGTGACTTTGATGCCTCATGCATTTAGAAGAGTGATGTATCCCTGTTCAGGGTAGCTGCCTCTTATCTTCCCGATAGATGCCCACTGGACCACTTGGAAGTGATTGCTGGTACTTCAGCCCAGGGGCACCACCCTGAACCCGGGATGGGAGCTTCAAATTCTCAGGCATCTGTGGCTATATGAGGGTCAAACCTACAGTGTGTTAGTTTAATAGAGTAGGAGTAACAGAATAATACAAAATGGACAACAGAATTGATTGTCTCACAGAGCTGGGTTCTCAAGGCTAGTGCCTTTGAGGACTGTGAAGGGGAATCTGTCCCATGTCATTCCCCTAAACTACAGTGGCTATCTGGTAATCTTTGGGATCCCTCGGCTTGTAGGGGCCTAGCCTGATCTCTGTATCCATCCTCACATGACGTGCACACAGGATGAATGTGACAGATTCACCTTAGCCACCCACAGTGAACAGAGACACTTGCAGTGACCTAACGCATCGCAAGTGACGTGTGGCCAGAACTGAGACTGGAGGTGTGAACCATCAGGGAACACACCTACTCTAAGCTAAGTCACTCTTCCACCCACAGTCCCCACACGAGCAATGACAGACACATCTCACATGGACCACTGCCCACAAAAACACCAAACGGCTCACGGAGAACATTCAGGAAATGTGCGCAGGTTCATGGCCACGGACTTGGGTAATCAATCTCCTTTTCAAATGTGGACCCCCCCACTAGATGTGTGCTCTTGTGAGAACCTTGGGGTATTTCCTAACTGAGCTGATGTGCGGCGTGACTAAGGCCGCAGGAAGTGACCTTGAGGGAGGAGTATTAGCTCTCTCCAGCTGCCACTCAGAGCAGTGCAAGACTGGGGCTTAAATGACAGAAATGTGTTGTATCTTAGTTCTGGAGCTAAGGACTCATGGTGTCACAGGGTTGGCAGTGGCAGTGGTGGCTTCTCTCCTTACTTATTATTTCCATTAATTAATTCATAGACAGGGTCTGGTGTACCCTAGGTTTGTCCTCAAACTCTCTATGTAGCTAAGAATAACCTTGGGCCTCTCTCTCATCCCTCCAAGCCCTGGGATCACAGGCATATGCCACCGATGCTTAGTCCCCGTAATGTTGGGGATTGAACCTAGGACTTCCCTCATGCTAGGCAACTCTATCAACTGAGCTACAGACCAACCTTCTACTCTTTTTTTTTTTTTTTTTTAAAGACATTTTGCGATGTAGCCCAGGCTGGCTTCCAGCTCCTGATCCCCCGCCTAAGCCTCCACTAAAGCCGGGATAACAGGTGTGTGTTAACACCCAGGCTCAGGGTTGATTTCTTCTGAAATAGCCTTGTTCAAATTTCTTTCTTATTAAGATAGTATTTGAGCAGGGTGTTGGTGGGCCACTCCTTTATTCCCAGCACTCGGGAGGCAGAGGCAGGCAGATCTCTGTGAGTTCGAGGCCAGCCTGGGCTACAGAGTTCCAGGAGGAACCCTGCCTGGGGGGGAAAAAAGTCTTTTATCCAAATGCAGTCACATTCTGGTATACTTAAGGTTAGGGCTTCAACATGAGTGGAAAAAGTTTGCACAGTTCATCTGTGATTAGAGAGATGGGCTTAGCCATGCTTCCCCAAACCTTGGGGTTGCTCAAGTCTGAAGGGAACAGGCAGTGACTTCAGGAAGTCTCCCAGTGAAGCTGAGGCAGGAAACACACACATGTGTATACATACACACACATGCACAGGTGCACACACATGTGTAAATGCACACACATACGCATATGCACACATACATATGCACACACACATTGTAAACATGCACATACACACACCAGGAAGGAAGTGAATATCACAAGTTCTGTCTGAGAGAGGGAATTTGGCAGCCAGCTCCTGAGCAGAAACAGAAGCAGACAAAATAAAGTCCCTGAGAAATGAGGAAGGAAGGAGAGGTTATCTGGGAAATGGGGGTAATTGCCTGAAAGGAGGACATGAGAGTCCAGGCTGGGACACTGTGTGTTCTGATTGTCTCAACCAAATGGCCAATGGTGGCCTCAGCTCAGGTGACCAAGACAGTAGGGACATCTCAAGCCGTGTGGGACAGGGGCTGGGATGTCTCTGCAGGCTGTCACTCTTGGTGAATGTCACCCAACTAGGTATAGGGCACAAGATGGTTGGGTTTCTGGCCAGAGGACTGTTGTGTCTCCAGTAAACTGTACCACACGCCTGTCTGTCACGGGGTTGTCAGTTCCTGCCTCGAGGCTGAGAACAGGACAATGACGTCCCCAAACAGGACTCTGCTGGTCTCCCGCTGTTTCCGCAGTGCCTCTTGTCTCTAAGACCCCATCTTCCTCTCTGAGATTTGCTCTCGGGGCCCTGAGACCCTGTGAGCCACCGGCCTCCCAGTGTGCAGCCATGTCTTACAGTCTTCCCAGCACTCCGGTATTTTAATGCTGCTCTGCCTACAACAGGCCACCCCCACCATGTTTCCTCTTGACATTTTGGAAGTCAGGTGGGGGTCACCAGGCATACCCACCAGCGTCTTCAAATTCCAAACCTCTCGTGCTCTGTGGGATCGCAACCACTCAGCCGTCACATATCTGTCTTTCTTCTCTCTATCTGCTCAGGTATGAAGAGGCCACTGAGCCCGTCCCCCTCAGGCGAGAAGGAGCCCCCCACCACTGCAGCACCCGAGTGCCCCCCTCACTCTCCAGAGTCATCGAAGCCTAAGCGGGAAAGGAAACGACCTTCCTACACACTCTGTGATGTCTGCAACATCCAGCTGAACTCCGCTGCCCAGGCCCAGGTACACTGTGGGGGACGTGCCCACCAGCGGAGGCTTCGGCAGCTCAGCCTGGGCAAGACCTCCACAGGGCCAGGTCAGTGCGGAGTGGCTCTGACCTTAGCACCCTTCCTAAAAACTGGATCTGGGTCCCTTAAGGGGGACTGGGTCCATGGCTTCCCTGATACAGTCAGGTTTATTTACCGAGCTGGGGATGTAGCCCAGTGGCATGGTACCTGCCCGGCATGTGCTCTGGATTTAGCACCGCAAAACCAAAGAAAGTTTTGTTTTGCTTCTGGACAGCTTTCTATGGGATCTCTTGGGACAGGAGAGTCTTCAGGTCTCCTCTTGAGGTCCCTTCAGTTCTAGGAGCTCTCCCTGTGGGTGGTGTGTGTGATTAGGACATTCAAGACATTTCCCCAGCCTGGAGCATCCTGGCAGGGACAGTCTTCCAGACAATGACCTCACCTTCAGGGTGTTCCAAACTCCTGCTTTTCAGGCTGAGGTCAGCACAGTGCACAGCACTCCAACGAAGGAACAACAGGAGCTGCTCTTCCTGTGGCAGCCAGACTCCCAGCCAGGATTTCTGCCTCTCCCTGGCTGGGGTGACTTTGTAGGGTTTAGCTGCCAATGCTGGAGGGGCAGCTGGCTGTAATGCTGTGTTCTGGGGGAGATGGGTGAATGCTTCTGTGAGGGTGATGCCGGCTGACAGGCACATGGGGGTCACGAGCTGCAGGCTGGCAGGGAAGACAGATCCACATGCAGGCCTAGGAAGGAGAGGAAGGGGGCATTGGTACCCCAGATCCTGGAGGTGGCTTTGGAGAAACCCACCTTGCAGTCCAGCTGGGTGGTCTTGCCAGAGGCTACCCTGAACCTTGAGAGCTCCTAATCATTGGGTGACATTTATACAGTGTCCCCTTAGCATGATAGGAGTTGAGACATTCCCTCAGGGGCACAAAGGCCTTGGAGGGAGAGAGCGATCACCATGACAGGTGAGGAGCATTTCAGGCAGAGGTCACACCCACAGCAAGTGACAGGAAGACTGTGGTAGTGGGAATTAATTCCTCCAAGGAGGCACTTAGAGTTGAGCTCTCAAGGCTGTGACTAAGCAATCTGATGGATCAATATTTCTGGAGCATGCAAGATGGGGGTTCAAAAGTCATTCATTTAAGCTGGGTGGGTAGTGCATGCCTGTAATCAGTATGCTGAGGCGGGCTGGCTGGCTGGCTGTAAATTCAAGGCCAGCCTGGATTATATAGCAAGATTGTCTTTTAAAAAGTCACACATTCATTTATCAAACATTTATTCATCAAATATATTTATTTATCTATTGAGGTTCAAGCTGCTGTTCAGGCACATGTGAGCTGTGGTCATTTGTTATTGTTTGAGACAAGGTTTCTCTGTGTAACCCTGGCCATCCTGAAACTCGCTTTGTAGACCAGGTGGCTGGACTTGAACTCAGAGATCTGCCAGCCTCTGCTTCCTTAATGCTGGGATTAAAGGCAAGCGCCAACACCACCCAGCTTGAGGGTGGGGGAACTCACATTTTTAAGGCTTTCAAATCTACCAAAAAAAAAAAAAAAGCTGTCTAACTCACTCTATATAAAGATTAATTTATTCTCAGATAGTACTAGGCCTTGTAGAGATGAGTGAGGGGGGCGTCAAGAGAACCCAGGAGAAAGCTGAGCCTGTTGACACAGGTCAGTAATCCCAGTTATTTGGAAGGCAGAGGCAAGAGGATTTCAAGTTCAAGGCTAGCCTGGGCTAGAGAGTGAGTTCAAAGACAGGCTGGGCAACTTAGTGAGATCCTGTCTTCATATTAAAAGGAACAAAGGTAGGGATATAGTTCAGAGGTAGAACACTTGTCTAGCCTGCATGAGGCTCTGAGTTCAATCCCTGGTACCAGAGGAAAAAAAGAAAAGGGGTAGTGGAAAGATACCAGGAAGGGGACCGAAAGCCTTGCTGGGCAGTGGCCAGTGGGGCCTTGTGCAGGGTATGGGCTGAGCTTGGTTGAGATAAGCTGGTAACCTCTGCAGGGGCTGTCCCACCAGGTTAGCCTTTGACCTTTGTTTCAGAGGTGATGGGCTTCACAGCAGCACTGTGGGCAGGCGTGTTTGCTGTTTCAGAGGTCCCCAGCAAAGGACATGAGAGAAACTTAGAGACACACGGTAAAGAAAGAGATCATGTGGGAAAACAGTTTCATGTAGCAGAACCATCAAGGCTTGGTGACTGATGGGCTGTAGGGACCAAGGGAGAGGGAAGAGGCATGGATGACTTCAAGTAGGCAGGCTCTTGGGGAGGGGGAGAGTAAGGCAGTTCAGTTGTTAGAAAGAGGTACCCAAAGGGAAGAGGGCCAGTGTTGGTGGGGTTGGTTTGGGAGATCACCAAATTAGGAGTCACCGAGAAATGTGATGCCTAGCACTCCACTCCAGACCATGTATCCAGGATGTGTCAAGAAATCAGAAGTCCTAGGCTGGCCCAATGCAAGATGCTGAGATACCCTCAGAGGGATGCTTGGTGCCTGCCCCTCAGCACTTACAGCTAGGCAGGGGAGACACGTATGGAACCAGACCTTCTCCCATTGGCCATGCTGAGAGGTATGGCCAGCATGGTGGGGGTAGACAGGATGCCAGCTGTGCCTAGGGCCAGGATGTAAGTGAGGCCTTGGATTTCTAATAACCATGTTATTCGGAAGCTCTGGTGGGAGAAGCTGCCATCTTCATTGGCCTGATTAATTCTGGGCCTTCACCGGGTCGTGGCCTCAGGTACGTCTCCCTGGATAGGGAGATGCTAGCCGGCAGCCGCCCAAGGTGGAAGTCAGTTGGGGGAAGAAAAGTCGTGGGGTTTTGAGTCCTGCTGAAAACTGGTTCCAGCCTGGTGTGGGATCAGGCTGGGGCTGCTGGAGCTCCCCAGGGAAATGGAGAGATCCCCACCTAGTTCAGGGAAGCTGGAGGTGGGGAACCTTCAACAAGCTGCTTAACTCCTAGGCACTCACTGAGATGCCACACCACACAAGGAGACCCAAGGTCCTTGTCTCGTGTGACCACAGCTGTCACTTTGATTAGGGTCCTTCGGGGCTAGAGGCTTCCCTGGTGACAGGCCGTCACAGGCAGTGAAGCCAGGACCCTCTCTTGCGGTTCTTCCTGAGGTGGCATGTAGGAGGAGCTACAGAGGTGGGCGTGGCCCTTCCCTCCTTGAGCTTCCTCTCTGGCTCAGGGCTGAGGCCTCCTTCCTTTGACCAGCTGCAGGAACTCTCACAGCCAACCCCGGGTTACACTTCCCCATCTCCACCTCTTGGTACTCCCCCAATATCTGCTGTCGCCTGTCTGCCAGCCAGGAGGTCCCTTCAGTCTGGAGGAATGTGTCTTGGGCTAGCCTTTACTCCCTTACCCTGCTCTCAGGGGACGGGGATGTGGGCACCAGCAACACTGAGGCTGAAGCCAGTGACCGTACTCACCACATGCAGACACCACCCTAAACTATGTACTTGATTCTTCAACATCTGCGGACACAAAGGCGCAGGCGCAGCTTCCTGGCTTCAATCCAGATGTTGGTTGCAGCACAGTGAGCTGGGAGACCTGGGTGAGGAGCTGTGGCCTTCCCCTGCCCTATAGAGCGTTATTATAGAGCCAAACTGCTCACAAAGCAGGCAGCCCCATCCCAACCCAGCAGAGGAGGGTGTTCAGCTCTCACTCTGTACACGGGACTATGGAGGCTCAGAGAAAATAACATACCCAAAGCCAGCTAGCTGGGTTTCCATCCCGGGTGTCTGACTCTCAATCCTATCTCACACTCCTACCCTGGCTGAAGAGAGCAACCAATACATGAAGAGAGGTTGAGTTGGTCATGGTGGCGTCTGCCTGTCATCCCAACCCTTGGGAGGCAGGGCCAAGAGGGTTACTAAGAGTTCGAGGCCTGGTAGATGTAGAGAGTTTCCGGCTAGCCAGGCAGGGCTATATAGTAAAACCTTGTTGAGAGAGAGAGAGAGAGAGAGAGAGAGAGAGAGAGAGAGAGAGAGAGAGAGAGCCACAGTGTTTGAGAATGGGAAAGGGGGTTGGCCTGAGGAAGTAGGTCCAGCAAGACGATTATACAGATGCCCATGAACCTCCAGCCACGTCTCTGTTCTGTGTTTCCTCCACTTCAAGTGGGGAACCAGGCCCAGCATGGTGGTCATACACACCTTTAATCCCAGCACTCAGGAGGCAGAGGCGGGTGGATCTCTCTGTGAGTTCAAGGCCAGCCTGGTCTATGCAGGGAGTTCTAGGACAGCCAGGGCTACATAGTGAGACCTTGTCTCAAAATAAATAAATAAAAGAAAGAAAGGAAGGAAGGAAGGAAGGAAGGAAGGAAGGAAGGAA
>CABHPP010149683.1:56306-78303 GCA_902168425.1 Peromyscus attwateri
GGAAGGAAGGAAGGAAGGAAGGAAGGAAGGAAGGAAGGAAGGAAGGGGAACCACCAGCCATCTCATCCTGCCTCTCTAGATGACTAAGGAAGGGTAGCTTCCTAAAGCCAGTCACTTCCTCTCTGACTCTGGCACTATCTAATTGAAAATGAGGCCAGGCCCTTTCCCTCACCATCCATCCTGTGCATTGTAACAGAAACCGGAAGGAACAGGAAGGGACTTCAGAAATGCCTTGAGCTCTGACTTACTGAAGTGGCTGGAGGAACCCTGGAGGGAGAATGTAAGGTAGACACGGGGAGGGACAGGCAAACGGGAGAATGTAAGGTAGACACGGGGAGGGACAGGAGATGCGTCAGATGAAGTCAAAGGTGACCGTAGTTGTGGTGAGCAGAGTGGAGTTTTCCACACTCCCCACCCGACCCTTCACCCTAGAGCTCCCCCAGCCCTCTCTCTCCTCTCCAACTTTGAGTTTTGAGGCTTCTGGCTGTACCCTGAGCCCTGGAAATCAAAGGTGGGGTCATGCCTGAGTCACCGGCTTGATGAGCGCTCCTCACCCACTGTTCCCCACAGATGGATTAATTTCAGTCCCGCCAGGAGGCTCCGGAAGCAGCCCCCCACCTCCCCCCCTCCCCCCCCTCCCTCAGAGTTTCTCACTCCTCTTCCCCCCAGCCCCCCCCCCCCCCCACCCCCCCCATCCCCATCATCCTGAGGCCTTCAGGTGCAAACTTCAAAGAAATAGTATTCCCCTCCATACCACAGACCACTGAGCCCAGCCAGTGTCTCCTACTGCATCCTCGTTTGGTGACAGGTGACAGAAATGTCTCCTACATTCTCCCAAGACAGCCAAAACATCCTCTTCCCCCAGGTGAGACCCGCCCCCGCCCAGACCACCCAGAGAGGCGAGGCTGTCTGGGTAGAGAATTAGGGGCTTAGCTTAGATCTCTGCCTGGAAGAAGGCTGAACTTTGGTGTCTCTGGGTGGGTTCATTAACTCTGGGCTTGAGTTTCTTTTCTTTCCCCACACAGACAGCTCCTTCTCCTCAGAGTCCCTTCCTAACAAAAAGCAACCTTGGTCAGTTCTTCCCTAGGCTTTGTGGGGCAGGTATTGGCTGCCCTGAGATTGCTAGTTAGTCTGGTCATTGTCTGATGGAGACAGGATGCTGAATTGGTGCCCTCCCCCCCTCCCCCACACTGCACACTGGGTGCAGACAGGGTTTGGAATTGGAGACTGGATCCCAGCTGTGGCCTGACTGTCTCCTCTTTTCCACCCCGCCACCAGCACTACGCCCCCCCCCCGCCCCCACAACCAGGTGCTCAGATGAGTAGGGAGCCAGCTTTCAGCACCCAGAGGGGGAGGAAGGAGCAAGGGAAGAGAGGAGGGATGGGAACCCCCAGCCAGGTGTCAGGAGTTCTAGCCGATCTGGCAGACTACTCCCCACTTCCCTCTTGACATTGCGGGGGGTAACAGGTCTAAGGGGCTAACCTGGACTCCCTTCCTACCTCAGTGCTAGCCCCTCTGTGACACCTCTCTGTTTCCCCTTCAGTGAAAGCAGGTAAATGTGAGGTGATAACCAGGAGAGGAGGAAGTGGCGAGAATAGGGGCTTCAGCAAGTCCAGAAGCAGGGGAGCCTTGCAGCCCTGCAGGGGTGAAGTGTGTGTGTGTGTGTGGGGGGGTAGTACCTCTGTCCCTGGAGGTTTTCTGTGGACAAAGTCACCCTTTTGTTTCAGCACAAGAGGCACAAGGCAGGGGCCCTGGGGCACAGGAGCGGGGTGAGCAGGACACACTCCACTCTCTCTCTCCTCGGTCCCTGGTTTCCACATTCCCTCACACTCCTGCAGACTGGCAAAGATCGTACTCCGCTCGGTCCCCCATGGTTGGGACTCAGAAATCAGGGACTGGGCACTCCTTTTCTGGCAAAGGGGAACAGGGCTTTCCAGCCTAACTGGGAGTCCCTCCCCCAAGCCCTCCCCTCCTGTCCTTCACATCCCCCTTCCCTCTGTCACTCTGGCTGGATTCCATTTGCTCCTGCTCTGCTCTCCGCTGTGTGGTGTCTCCAAAGGCTGAGAATGCTCTTGGGTGAGTGCGGAGGTCGCCTGAGCAGGGTGGGGAGTGGGGGCCGGGCTCAGAGGCTTCCAGGAAAGGGTGGTCACCTCCCCCACCCCACCCATCCTTTCCCTGCTACTGTTGACCCCCAGAGGTTGTCTGCTGGGGACCCAAAGTCAGTAGACTCCCCTACCTGACCCCAGTCCTATCTAGCCTGGACTGTGGCTGAGAACAAAGGATGAGGAAGAGGAGGAACAGCTGGAGAGTGTGCCCTGAGGACTCCAGGGTGCTGCACATCTGGGTAAATGTGGTGGTGGTGGGGCCCTGAGCTAAAGACTCCTAGGAAATCTTACCTTCCCCTCCTAGAAGGGCCGGGCCAAGGGAGGGGAGGCATTGGAAGGGGCTGAAGAGCTGTTGCCTCCTCTGTGGAGAGAGACAGAGAAGACAAGATGGAGGAGAAAGCTCCTAGCTGAGAGACAGCCTGGACACGGGGGTCAGACCAGTACCCTCACACCCCGCTTTACCTGAGTCCCTACCCCCTCCTTACCTCCCCACATGGGGTCTTGTCAGGTCTTTTGTTTTTGTTTCTACACACACACACACACACACACACACACACACACACACACTGCCCACCCTGGCTCCCACCAACTCTTGCTGCAACCCAGGCTGGTTTTGAACTTACTCTGTAGCCTAGGATGGCTTTAAACTCACCATCCCATCTCAGCCTCAGTGCTGGGGTTGTGGGCATGCACTGCCACACCTGTCTCTTGGGGCATTTTTGGAGAAAGGCGGCTCTCAAAGGTTTCTGGAAAGCTCTTACAGGGACAGGGGTCTGGAGGCAGAGGGTCAAACAGGGGCATAGTGGAGTTCTCTAGCTATTGGGCTTTGGAGTTTCTCTCTCTTGGACAGGGTCTGAAGCATCAGCACACTCCAGACATCCCAGAAGTGAGAGAGAGGCTCTGGTGAATGTGAGGAGGGACCCTTGGCCATACTTAGAATCCTACTCTGGAGTGGAGTGGGCAAGTGTTGGGTCTCAGTTCAATCTGCACCCCACCCCCCACCCCTGTGTTGCCACTCTCCACCCCACCTCACCTTTGGCCCTCCCTCTGGATTTCCATTTTTCTTTGCATATTAAAAAGTCATTAGCATATATTAATTATGCATATGAATGGGTTTCATCGTGACATTTTCTTTTCTTTCTTTCTTTCTTTTTGTTTGTTTTTTCCAGACAGGGTTTCTCTGTGTTATTTGGTGCCTGTCCTGGATCTCACTTTGTAGACCAGGCTGGCCTCGAACTCACCAGAGATCCACCTGTGTGGATCTACCTCCCGAGTGCTGGGTTAAAGGCGTGCACCACCACTGCCCGGCTAATCGTGACATTTTCATACTTGCTATTTACTGTATGTTGGTTCTATTCCCATCATCCTCTCTTGTCTGCTCCTGCTGACTCCCTTCCTCTTCCCAAATAATCCCCCGTCTACGTCCATGGTTTGTTGCTGTTCTTTTCTTTCTTGGGGAGCCAATGAGTTTCATTAAGGCTGCTTGCTGGAGCATGCATGTAGGAGAGGTTATTTACAGGACTGTGGGTGCCTGACCCATGGCTACACCACTAAAGAGAATGCCTCTCCCTCCACTAGGAAGCACTGACTGCTTGTAGACCTCCCAGGGAGATGTAGGGTCTCATGGGCTTCTCCCTCTGAGTTTTTGTTTTATCTATGATAGACACAGTATTGTTACCTTTATATGTGCATGTGTGTGCACACATGTGTGCCTCTGAGAGGTCTCTACCTCTGCCCTGTGGCTTGGAGTGCCGTGAGAGGCAAAGGGGACTGTTTGGTCGGATGATCTTATGAGTCAGATGTATCTGGTGTGGTAGGGAAGTGTGTGCACGCACTTGTCCTGGGTCCCCATCTCAGTGTGTTTGCATCTTTCTTTGCCAAGGCGTGTGCCGCTCAGCTCATGCCGCTCAGCTCATGCTTATGGTTTCTAGTTATCTAAAGACATCCGGAAGGGTCTGTGTCCACTGATCTGTTGTTGATATGCCCATCTGTGTGTACATGCAGGCTCACACTGGGCGCCTGAGGGGATTTGTGTCACTGCATGAGCATCATGTCCTAGACATTAGACTTGGTTTCACCATGGGGAGATGTATGTGCACACGTGCCTGGCATCTATGTCTAGCACTGTCTGTGTGGGTGGATACCTCTGGATCTTGGAGGTGGGCATTGATCTTTTCCAATTATGGCACAACTACAAAATGTGGTTTCCTTGGACCCTGTCTGTTGGGTGGCAGCCAGGGGGATGTTATTCCATTAAGATGCCTGCTCTCCTGCCCCTGAATTCTAATGAAGCATCCCCAGGGTCTAAGGACCACTGTCTGGAACAGTGTCAATTTGGCCTTCACCTTCCCAGGTTCCACATACAATCTTCGATTGAAAACATCTTAGTGTTTCCATTTTGGTGTTCTCATCATCCTGCTGCAGGATGGATGGGATACTTGGGTTCTAGGAATACAGGAGGAGTCTGTCACCTGATCTCGGTCTTGCATTTGTCTCCCATTCTTCCATCCTTTGGGTGGTAGGCAGGATAAAATGTTGATATCACAGGCTGTTGGGAAGAAAAGGTGAGGGAGGAAGCTATTCTAACCCACTAGCAGGTGCCCAAGGTAGATCTGCTGCACACGTGCATGCTTGAACCCCCTGGCCCCCCTCCACACACACACTTAGCTTGCTTTTTAAAATTCTTTCTACAAATTTTGTGATACATGTTTTAGAAGTCAGGTACTATTACCCTATCTGGAGTTCACACATGAAGAAGTTACTGGTCTGGGGATGTGACTCAGCTTGTAGCGTTCTTGCCTAATATGCAGGGACCCCTGGTTTTGAGCTTCAGCATGCATAGAGCTGGATGTGGTGGATACCTCTGTAATCAGGGGCTAGAGGTAGGAGAACAAGATGTTCAAGGTCATCTTTGGGGGGGGTTCAAGACAGGGTTTCTCTGTGCAGTTTTGGTGCCTGTCCTGGATCTCGCTCAGTAGACCAGGCTGGCCTGGAACTCACAGAGATCCGCCTGGCTCTGTGTCCCGAGTGCTGGGATTAAAGGCGTGTGCCAACGCCACCTGGCCAAGGTCATCCTTTTTATAGCATGTTTGAGGCCAGCCTGGTCTACACGTGAGACCCTATCTCAAAGAGAGATAAAAGAGAAGCTGGTTGTCTTTCCTGTCCTTGGGGAACGTACTTGAGGGAAGTGAGGTGAGGCAACAGAACCAGAAATGTGTAAGGGGTGTCCTGGAGGGAACAGCAGGGGCAGTGACGGAAAATGGCGGCACTTCCTGGATAACGGCGTTCGGTTGCAGATACACAGAACTCACTGCACATGGGGAACTGCCTCAGACAGGAGGTCAGGTGCCAGCCCAGATGTCGGGATCAGGGTAGCAGAGGGGATGTCTGAGATGGTCTCAAAGAGTGGAGGCAGGGGTACTGATCAAGGAGAGAAGAATGGGAATTCTCGGCTCAGGGGATGAGGGTGCCTAGAGTGTTCGGGGACCTGGGTTCAATCTCCAGGGAGACAGAGATGGAGAGAGAGACAGAGATGGAGAGAGACAGAGAGACGGAACACAGTAACAACTTCAGCAGCTTTATGAAATAGCCCTTTTGGAGGTGGCTAGGCAGACAGGAGTGCTAAACATCCAGAGATATTCAGAGGTTGGGGAAGTCTTGGCTCTTGGCACAGTGCTTGACTTAAGTCGTAAGGTCTCACTGAAGAGGCAAAGCTGGATCGGCGTGAGCTGGCTGTTCTCTGGCTGTAGGGGAACAGTGCAGAATCAGAGACTCCTCCAGTGACCAGTGCAAGAGGGTGACAGCCTGACCTGGGCCTAGGCAGGGCTGCTGGGAGGAGAGGCATGCAGCCCGCGGTTTGCAGTGGGGCCTATGGCAGCAGGAAGCTGAGCGTTCTGACCGTACCTCAGCTGCTTGAGGCTTGAGAAACCTTGGGGAGTGACTTAGTCCGATGTCTCGGTTTCCCCACCCACGGACAGTAATAATCTTGGTCTTCTTGGGGAATCGTGTGGGGTCTTAACCCAGGGCCTGGCTCAGTTTCCACTGACTGGATAAACTGTAGTTGCTGCTGCTGCTGCTGCTGCTATATGGCACAAGAGGAGACAAGCATCACTTCCCTGGGAGGTACAGTTGGCAGGTCCAACCCAACCGGTCAAGAATTCAGATCTCAGAAGAGACTCATTCTGGCCTCATGTCTGTGGGAAGGTAGAGGCTACCAGCTGCTTATACTCAGTCTGCAGCCCAGCCCGTAGTCTGTCCTCACTCTGTGGCCTATTTCTGAGCTACCCTCCCCAGGACCACACGCTAGTGTTCCTAAGTATGAGCCAGCACCTGTGTGTGTAGGGACAGATGTACTAGGGGAAAGCAGATGGCCTTGAGATGCTCAGCTGTGTATTGACTTCCTTCTGATGATACAGGCGTCTGTGGACTTTGAGGACAACATCCTGTGAGTTAGGAATCAGGAGGTCTGTGTTGTAGTCCTGGCTCAGCTACAAAATACTCAGGAGCCCTGAGAATCACATCTGTCTCCAGGACTCACTTTTAAAAATCTCTACTATGTTTTAAGATGCTACAGCATCCTTGTCCTGGGTAGAGGGAGGCCCTTAGAGGGAGCTGGGGGTCCCTTCCCTCTCCCCAGCGTGGCTCAAGGCATGACTGCACGCATCCCGGTGGACAGCATAGTCCCCCCTCCCCCTAACATCTCGCCCTTGTCTCTTTCACCTCCGGTCTCCTGTGGCAGAGCTGGAATGAATTTTCCAAGCTAAGTTGGATGGCTGGTCCCCCTTGGCTTGGTGGGTTGCCCCTCTCTTGCCTCTCCACCAGCTTCCTTATCTAGGGAGTTGCTGTGTGGGCAAAGGAAGCAGGGGGCCATGAGCATTAGGAGGGGGTCCTGGGTCCCCTGCCCGGAGAGCAGGCATGGTGCCCCCTGGGAAGAAGCCCACTGGAGAGGCCTCCCACTCAATGAGCCACTCAATGAGCAGTGGAAGGAGGAGTCTCCCTGACTGAATTCTGATGACAAGGGAAGCTGATGGTCTGTCTAGAGTGTCGCCAGGCCCTGGTGTGCAACAAGCGTGGCAAAGCCGGGATGCCATCGCAGTGGGCACGAACACGTCCAACACCATGCCCTGCCACATCATCTCACCTCAGGCGCTCACCGCCAGCCTCTGGCAGTCAACCAGGGTCAGCCCGCTCTGGAAGGCCCTGCTTGAGGGTGAAGGGACCTATGGCAGCCTGACAACCACTCCCACCTCTGGGGCCATCAAGGTGGAGGCAGACCTAGCTGAGGTGGCTGTGCTGACCACTGTGTACTACTACGTGGCTAAAGAGGATGTGCCTGATAACCAATGTGCTGCCCTGCCCGAGCTGCAGAGGTTCAACCTGTGCCAGGCACTGCTGGGCACAGAGCATGGCGAATATTACAGCCCCATGAGGGTGAGGGATATGCAGGTGGGTGGCAGCCAGAGATGAGGGGAGGACTAAGCGGGAGGGAGGCTCTAAGCCACCTGGGTATGCCAGCCCCTGGGTAGGAACCACCACACTTCATTCATACCTCCACTATGTCAGACCTTCACCACGGGCTGCCTACAGGCCTGGCACTGGGTCGGCCACATTGAGTACAACAGTGAAGAAGACAGAGCTGGTCCCTGTCATTGGATGAACAGTCATACTTTTCACTCCCTGGGCCAGAGGTTGTAAACTGGTGATCTGGGGCCCTGATTGACGTATCAGTGGGTTTGATGAGTTTTTAAAAACCTCAATTTAATTTCAATTTTAAAAATTCAGCTGGGTGTGGTGGCAGTTTTAATTCCAGTGCTTGGGAGGCAGAGGCAGGAAGGATCTCTGTGAGTTCCAGGCCAGCCTGGTGTACAAAGTGAATTCCAAAACAATACAAAACAAAACATTCAGAAATAGATGTAGTGGCACACGCCTGTAATCCCAGCACTTGGGAGTGTAAGGCAGGAAGATCAGAAGTCAAGGTTATCTTTAACTACATAGTGACTTGGAGGCCAGCCTGGGATATATTAAAAAACAAAAAACCAGGAGATGGTCAAGATCTGGCTTTGTGATATCCACTGGAAGAGGAAGTCTTCCTGCTTCCAGGGTAGGGTATTGTATAGTCCAGAGCCTGGACTTTCCATGGATTTCCCACTTTTATCCCTGATTCCACTTCAAGTTACAAACCACCCATGCGGCTCCTAGAGTTGTGAATCCTACAGCTCTGCCTGGGTTCAGCTGCATGAGCTGGGGTGGGGGTGAGGGTTGGATTCATTCTACAGAGACAAATCCCACAGAGCTGAGACCCTTGGATGGCTGGGAATTGCTAGTGAATATGTCCATTAGTGAGTCCCTGAGCTATCAAATAAAGGGTAAGCCCTGCCCCTGCAGGAATAAAGCAGATTGGGGCCAGACAAAGAACACCAAAACAAAAACAAAAACACCCAAAGCAACAGCAATCCACCCTTCTTAGCATTCTTTATGGTTTGTGAATCGCTTTACATTCATAAATGCAATAACAAAGATTTACATTTCTAACTCATGGTAGCCTTTTTAGGGAGATGAGGGCAGGCAGGTATTAGAGCTGAGAAAACCAAAGCTCAGACAGATAACGTGACTTGCCCAGGATAGCACAGTCAATAAGTGACAAAGAGTCTGTCTGGCCCCAAGCTTGTGCTCTTGACAACCCTGCATTGCCTTTGCCCCCTCGACCCCGAGCCTGGAGGATAAGCCTAACTCTGCCCTTCCTTTTTTTCTCTGCGGCTGTCGCAGGTGGCTGTTTGCCGGTGTCTTGCACACAGAGGCCTGTCAGCACCTGAAGGCGTGTCCATATGTAGGGTTGGTGTTAGAAGAGACCAGGGACTGGGCAGAGTCCCATACTCTGTCCCTGTTGGCCACTTTGGTGTCCCCATGTGATGGCCAGCCTGCTACCACTTTTTTTGGGCAGTGTAGAGCTACAGGAGGGTGAGGCTATTGCTTGCCAACTCCTAGACACCCTACAGGTTTTTGGCATATCTGCACCCAAACTGGCCTGGCTCAATTCAAGTCTCCCCAGTAATGTACTGGGGAGTGTCGGCCTGCAGCTCAGGGCCACTTGCCCATTGCTCATGGATCTTCACTGTCTCCCTGGCCCGACATACCCTAAGCCTCCTGTCTATCTGGATGAATATGAGAGCATATTGGATGCCTTGTTCTGTCTGCAGGGTGACCCCAGTTCCCACATGGTCCCTGAGCTCCATGCAGCCTTGGACCCTACAGCTATTGACTTGGCGAGTCCTCGGCCAGTACACTGGTCCTCCCTGTTGCCCATTGTGGAAGTAGTGGCTGAGGCCTGGCCTTGCTTAGTGCGCACCGCGAGCCATTTGCCCCGGCCTCTCCGGATGGATGGCTGCTGCACTGGCCTCGGTCATGCGCCAGTTCCCAATTCACTTTTCGTAGCCTTCAACCACCCGCTGCTCTACGCTCTGCCTTCGGTGCAGAAGCTTGCCCTGGTCCTGCAGCACAAAGCCCCGGACCTGGTCTTGCTGCAGCCGTTGGTGATGGCAGCCGCAGCTTCGCTGCAAGCTCAGCGCGGCTCCAGGGCTTCCTGCAGTAACTGGCCCAACCCCAACGCGGGGCTGCTGCTGGGGCTGCTAGGCAACTCCAGGGCTTCTCTGCCAGGCTTGGGACGCCTCCAGGAAGCTTTCCGGGGTTCCATGCGCGCGCGTGGGGTGTGCCCTTCCCCAGACTCTCTTTGGATGCGGTGGCCGTGGTGGCGATGATCTTCGATTGGGGCGCGCACGGCCAGGGGGCTCTGCGGGTGCTGCTGCCGGGCACTGGTGCACCAGCATGCTGGGCGCTTCGTGTCCTTCAAACGCATGGTGGCCAGCCTCGGGCGCCTCTGCCCAGGGGCTCTGTGCTCCAAGCTGGTGTGCGTACATTCTGAGCCGCACGAATTCTTCCCTAACTTCGCCTCCCTAGTCTTGGTGCTGCCCGTGGACGCGGGGCTGCTGGGCAAGGTGGGCAGCGCCGCAAGTTGCGTGATGGGGACAGAGTGGCGGCCCGGGCAGGCCATGGTGGCCACGTGGTGAAGATCGCGATCGATGCCGCCCCCCACCCCCACTGCATGAGTGGAGCTCTTAGAAAGTAGATGGGAGAGGGACTCCTGGAGTGGCACTTCACCCGCGGGGGGCCTCCCCTCCCCTTAGCCCACTGCAGTGGAAATTGAAGGGAGAGCACACACAGCCTTAACCATACTAGCCTCAAGCTGACCTACTGTGCTGTCCCCGCTCTTCAGCAGACCAGACCTCTGGCCTGTGAGGAAAGAGGAGCCGGGGCAAGTGGTAAAGGTGCTAGCTAGGGTCTGGACAGTCCCAGTGCCTTCGGGCCTTTCAGAGTTTGCTTTTCCTCTCTGTTGGACCCTTCCCTCGGGTTTCGGTTGGAGGAAAGAAGGTTGGGCTTGAGGAACTGGGGGAACAGAGGTGAAGTAGTCCCGGTCCCTGAGAATTTCCTCGCCCCATGCTTCCCAGTGTCTCTTTTCCCAAGAGATTGCCATCCAAATGACAGTGCTTGTTTATCTCCCGCAGCGCAGTGCTAGCTGGGCACAAACTAATAGGCCAAGTGCACAATGATTCCAGGGAGGCAGTGGTGCCCTGCCTCCTCCCCCTCTCCCCCCTCCCCCCTGCTGCCTGCGGGCTTTTCTGTAATGACTGTGTTTATAGGCATACATCTACAGATGCTAAATAAACCCATCTTATGTTTCAGAGGGTTAACACCCAAGAATTGAAAAGGACTTCTTTTGGTTTTGCAATTACAGGTCCCAAGAAAGTCTCCAATAACCTGGATTGATATCTGCTTCCCCCCCCCCCCCTCCTTCCTTAAAACTTGGTTTGTCGGTTCCCAGCTCTCTCCTGCTTCGCTTTACACTGTTAAGACTAAAGATTGCAAAACCACAGTGTTGTTCCTGGGGGTCCTGAGGACTGGTTTGGGGTCTCACCAGAACTGGAGACCCAAACCTTCAGAATTCTGTGGGTTTCTTTCTTTCTTATTTAATTTTTCGGGACCTTTTATTTTATATGTATGAATGCTTTGCCTGCTGCATATATGTCTGGGCACCATGTGTGTGCCTGACGCCTGCAGAGGTCAGAGGCAGGCTTTGCGTCTGCTGGAACTGAAGTTACAGCTGTCAGCTGGGAATCAAACCTAGGTCCTGTAGAAGAATGACCAGTGCTCTAACCACGGTGCCATCTCTCCAGCCCCGTGCTGCGGGTTTGTTTTCATCCCTTCTGTGAGTGCTGTGGAGCCTAAAGGGAGAGAGGAGACAGGTAGTGAGAGGAAAGGGAACCGACCTTTCCCTACACTCCCTGAGTTGGGTGCTTTGGGGTAAAGTGGGAACACAGAACACCAGGCTGCCAACATAGTTGTGTGTATGTCGACCCTGACTCCTCCGACCCCTCTCTTGGCTGGACTCCCTTTGGGTGTCTATTTGGGTCACTGTGCTGACCTTGTCTGTGAGAGAGGGTCACTCTTCTGCCTAGGAGGCTTGAGCTGTAGACTCCCTGACTCTGCTTCCCCAACTGGGTTCGGCTGGTGCACTTATAAAGAGGGAGCCAGGAGTTCCTGTCCTGGCTGTAAAACAGCCTTTCTTTCTGGCAGCAGAGGTGGGAGAGAGCCCTCTGGCTCCTCACTTCAGACCCTGCCCTTCTTCCTCCTGCAGCAGGCCCGGCCTCCAGCGCCCCCAGCCCCCTGCTGGCCTCCCTGACCCTGCCCACCCGGCCTCTGCAAACCCCGCTGGACTTCAAGCACTTGCTCGCCCTCCACTTCAATGGCACCGCCCCGCTCAGTCTCTTCCCCAACTTCAGCACGGTATGGGCTGGGCAGGAGGGTGGGGACGTATGCAAATATGGGGGTGGGCAAGGAAGGTGACTCAGCTGACCCTAGGTGCTACCAAATAGGGACCCAGAACCCAGCTGTCTCCTAGCTAGAGATGATGATATCATTCCCACCCCATATCACAACTGCCCAGAGGTGATTTTTTTTTGTGTGGCTGATCCAGATGTGTCTGTGTGCACTTGGGTTGTGTCTTTGATTTTGGGGTTAAAGATTATTTTATTATTTCTCTATTTAATCATGTGTTTGAGTCACTGTATGTTCCCATGTGTGGGTACACATGCCTGTGTGTGTGCAGCAGCCAGAGGAGGTCATTGGATGTCCTGGAGCTCCTGTTTTCTCAGTGAGGCTAGGGACCAGCAAGACCCAGCAATCCTCCTGCCTCTATCCCCATTGGAGCTGCGATTACAGACTTGCCAGGGCACCTGGTTGGTTGTGTGGGTGCTGGGATCCGAACTCCCATCCTCGTGGTTGCACAGCAAGTGCTTTTCACTGCTGAGCCGTCACACTAGATCTTGAGTTATGTCTTTGTGTTGGAGCTTGTGTCTCTGGAGGTCTGTGTGTTATGGGTGGGTGTGAATTTGTGTATTGTTTGTGAGGACTTTTGTGTGTGTGCCTAGGGAGTTGTATGTTCTATGTGTGCATGTGAATCTGAGGGCTTTGGACGTCTTTGTACCTTCTCTTATGTGCTGGTATGTGTGTGTTTTAGGTGACTGAGAGACCATCCGTGGTTGTATAATATCTGTGTCTGAGAGCGGCTTCCTGCTTGTGAGTCTGTGACTGCTTCTAAGCTCATGTGCTTGGTGTCTGTATATTTTTCTCTCATGTGCATGCACTCAGTTGTGTGGTGTGGTGTGTGTGTGTGTGTGTGCAGTCATTTATGTGTGTGGGGGTGTAGGACAAATGTTAGGAGTACCCCATGAGGTGTGAGGAACAGCCCCCCTTTTCATTCTGAAAATCAGATGAAATCGTGGATGAACTCCACTCTGTCCTGAGGAGACTATGTCACATGTCCTCCCAGTAACCTGTAGGAGTCCCCCTCCCTTTTGTCACCTCCAGGGTTGAATGGAAGTCCTGAGGAGTATGAGACATTTGAGCATGGGTCTATGGGCTTCAGCCCCTACTGTCATTTACAGATGTGTTCACTGCTCAAAGGCCTGTCTCTCAAAGGCAGGTGACACCACTGTTGGCCCAGTGCCAAGACCTCCCATTAAGGTCCTGATGCTGGCTCTGCTCTACCTTGGCACTGTCCAGGTTGGAACCTGTTCTCAGGGCAGTCTCTCCAGCGTATTCTCCTCCCTGCCTCTGGTTCCCTCCCGTGAGAAGGAAGGTTTGGGAAGTTCCTTGTGACTAACCCAGACAACCTTCTGGTTTGACTCCAGCAACATGGGCCCCTAGAGCACGGCATGGTGGCCCTACCTTTAATGCTAGCGCTCTGGAGAGTAAGGCAGAAGGAATGTGTGTAACGACAACCTGGGCTATACAGTCAGTTAAAGGCCGGTCTGTGTCAAAACAGAACAAAACCCCAAAACTTAGGCCCCTGAGAAAAGACAACAGGAAAAATAATGTTGAAGTGGCTTAGAGTATAGTTCAGTTGCTAGAGTGCTTGCCCAGCGTGCACAAAGCTAGGGTTTGATTCTCAGCGCTACATAAATCAGATGTGGTGGCACGTCCTTTAATCCCAATACTTGGGAGGAAGAGGCAGGAGGGACAATTTAAGGTCACCCTCAACTACAAAGTGCAAAGTGAGTTCGAGACCAGACTAGACTGCTCGAGACTCTATCTCAAAAGAAAAAAAAAAAAGGAAAAGAAAATTGCATGATATATCTATTATCCCAATACTTGGAAGCAGAGGCAGGAAGACAGGACATCCAAGGCCAGCCTGTGCTAGATTAGACCTTGCCTTAGATAGTTAGATAGGTAGATAGATAGATGATAGATAGATAGATAGATAGATAGATAGATAGATAGATAGATAAATGGAAAGAATGTACAAAACTTACAATTGAGAAAAGAAAGAAAACACTCAAGCTCATATTCCAATGGGACAATCCTGCTACTTGGGGGGCCTCAGGCCTCCCTACTTGGCCACTCGCCTCCCTGGTCATGGCTTTCATTCTCCTTAGTAGACATCAGACTCTGGGACAGTCGCAGAGCTAGCTAGTCAGGTGGGGTTTCTCACCCCCACCAGCAGGGCCAGACACAAAAGCTGGGTTGGGAGAAAGGGAATCCCACCACAGCATCTTTGTCCCTTCCCTGCTGTAGTCTGTGCTCAACTCTTGGTCCCAATGCTGCACCCCTTCAAAAAGAGAAAACAGAACCCCCAAACTAAGATCAGAAGGGCAGCAAGAGATGCCACGGTGATCCTGCGAGAGTCAGGCCATGACTCTAGTATACAGGTCACCCTGGCCATCCCCTTGCTGCCTGCTGCCTGGATTAGGCTGTCCCCTTGTCTGGGTTACAGCTACAGGGCAGGAGAGGTCTGGGAGGCTGACCGGATTTGGAACCGCACCTCTCTGGAGTGTGCAGGAGGAACTTAGCTCTATCGTTCACCCTCACAGATGGACCCCGTCCAGAAAGCTGTCATCAGCCACACGTTTGGGGTCCCCTCCCCTCTGAAGAAGAAGCTGTTCATCTCCTGTAACATCTGTCACCTGAGGTTCAACTCAGCGGTGAGAGGGAGTCACGGAAACGGGTGGGAGGGATCTGGGCCTCCTTTGGGCTGTTGTAAAGGAACTGTGCTCTGACTCCCCACCCTCTGCTGACTCCTGCCCCCTCTCATAGCCCCTCCTGCCCACATGTAGCCTACTGGGATTCCATTTTCTCCCCTCTGCTTCACACACGTCTTTTGGATGTCCCAGAGGCCATAGTATGAGCGCCTGGTCTTGACCTAAGATGTTTAAAGCATGTATTCGTCCCAGTATCTTTGAGGGGAGGGGCTGGAACTTGTTATAGAAACTAGGCTGGCCTCAAACTCACAGAGGTCCACCTGTCACTGCCTCCCTAGTGCTGGTATGAAATATGTGTGCCACCATGCCCGGGTTCAGTGAATTGTGTTGTTGCTGTCGAGACAGAGTCTCACTATGTAGCTCTAGATATCCTGGAACTATAGACCAGGCAGGCCTCGAACTCACAGAGATTTGCCTGCCTCTGCCTCCCTAGTGCTGGGATTAAAGGTGTGCACGACTATACTTCATCATCTTAATGGACTCCCATGATGCATCTGTGAGAGGCAGAGAGGCACAATTACCATCTCCACTTTTCTGAGGAGGATGCAGCCTCAGAGTGGATAAATAGCTTGCCTGAGGACACTGCTGGGAAATATCATTGCCAGGATTTGAACCCAGTCCTGGCTGACCCTGAGGTCTGCATACACCTCCTGTAGCCTTTCCTGGGGGAGAGGAGGATCTTTACCGTAGGGTTTGGGTTAGATGTCAAAACCACAGTGGACTGCAGCCGAAGAGTTCAAGGAAGGGCTGAGGAGGCTCGTCTTCCCCACCTTTGGGAAATGGGACTTGAGAAGCCACAGTAGAGACTCTTAGTGAAGTAGAGAGGATGCTGCTAGCCCAGCTGTGTTCTTTCCAGATGCTTAGGTCACATCATTCCACAAAAAGAAGGCAAAGAGAATTGCTGGAAGGGACATGTCTCCACACCTAGGCCCTGGCAGAATGGCTGGGCCAACTTCAAAACGCTCAATTTAAAAAAAACGAACAATGGGATGAATGTTTTTGGAGTACATAAGCCCCAAATATGAGTACTTCTGTGCTTACCACATGTGTACCCCTTAACATTCAGGAGCCCCTACTTTATAAATTGGACTTACAATTCCTATCCCATTTAACCTGGACAGTCACAAAGCTTCAAGCTGGCCACAGTGCTGCACACCTGCGATGCCAGCACTTGGGAGGCTGAGGCATGAGGATCAGGAGTTTAAAGCCAGCCTAGAGCACACAATAAGTAGTCCACTTCCAGAATATTCTGTATATACAGGTAGACGCTAAGGGAATCACTTGGTGAATGTCCCTGGACTCAACCCTTCTGGATCTGGGAGCACACGGTAGAAGCAAACAGGGCTGGAGATGTGGCCCTAGTGGAGAGAACATTTGCCTACCTCCCATGACACTGTGTTTAATTCCCAGTTCAACACACACACACACACACACACACACACACACACACACACACACACACTTATGGGTGAGGAAATTCAGTGAGGTTCTGTGACTTACCTAAAGAAGCACAGCTTATAAATGGCTAAGCTTGGTTCTAAAGGCAGAGGCTTTGGAGTTCCTGTGAGGACGCATTCTGTAAACCTCAGGACCAGATGCATGTGGGGATGACGGGACACTGACTTCAGCTCTTGTGCCCAAGCCTTGTGCCTCTGTAACCCCATATCCCTCTGTCCTGTCCCCCTGCTCAACTTCACTCCTGGATGAGGCATGTGACCTCCCCTCCCTTTTCCAGAACCAGGCAGAAGCTCATTACAAGGGCCACAGACATGCCAGAAAACTCAAGGCTGTCGAGGCTGCCAAGAGCAAGCAGAGGCCTCGAAACCTGACCCCAAATGGGACGGTGGCATCTTCAGCCTCACCTCCAGCCAGTGGAGGTCCCAGAAGTCCACAGAGCAGAGGTCAGTCCTGAACTCAGTCCCCCATCGAGGCTGGCTTCTGACAGTGGCTTAAGTGACTCTGGCTCTTCACCAGCTTTCTTTTTTCTTTTTTCAAACTTGGGTTGTCTTTGTTGTTGTTATTGTGTTGTTGTTGTTGTTGGTGGTGGTGGTGGTGGTGTGTGTGTGTGTGTGTGTGTGTGTGTGTGTGTGCGCGTGCGCGCGCGTGCCCGTGGAACAGAGAGGCCAAAAGAGGGCATACAATCCCTGGAGCTGGAGTACAAGTGGTTGTGAGGGGCCTAGTGTGGGTGCTAGGGGTCGTCACCCGCTGCAAGAGTGCAAATGCTCTTAACCGGTGAGTCATCTCTAGCCCTTCACCATCTTTCTTGCTGGGAAATGATTCTGTATACACAGGCAGGGGCAGACACCTACTGTTTACTGACTTTGCTCAGGCTCATCTGGATCAGGTAACATGCTGCCGGGCACTCCTAGCCTGAGCTAGGATCCTTCCTAACTACTACCTGTGTTCGTTCCCTAACCCTGGCAGAACAAACGGCTACCAAGTAGGTGGCTGAAACAGTAGAAACATATTTTCTCCACAATCCAGAGGTCAGTGGTCTGCAAACAAATGTGGTTATGTTTGGGTTTTTGTTTTTTTTTTCCCTGAGGGCCAGGGCCAGAGGGGAGAAGCCCCTGTACCACTGTCCTCCACACTCCTTATAAACCAAGGAGAGAGAATTGAGAGTTCTGGGTCTGCCTGGGCTATGCACTGAGTCCAAGGCTAGCCTAGGTTCCATAAGACCCTGTCACAGAAAACAAAGGACAGGGGGCTGGGTGTGTAGCTCAGTGGGTAGAGTGTTTACATATCACATGGGAAATCCTGGGTTGGATCCCAGCACCAACACAAACCCGGGCATAGTGGCACAAACCCGTGATCACAACACTTGGGAGGTGGGGGCAGGAGGATTAAAAGTTCAAGGGCAGCCGGGCGGTGGTGGCGCACGCCTTTAATCCCAGCACTCGGGAGGCAGAGGCAGGCGGATCTCTGTGAGTTCGAGGCCAGCCTGGGCTACCAAGTGAGTTCCAGGAAAGGCGCAAAGCTACACAGAGAAACCCTGTCTCGAAAAACCAAAAAAAAAAAAAAAAAAAGTTCAAGGGCATCCTCAGCTACATAGTGAGTTCATGACCAGCATGAGATGCACGAGACCCAGACCAAAAACAAACAAACAAACAAACAAAAACCCGCCAACATTCATTATGTGTTTGAGTTTACATGTAATAGTTTTTGGTTTTTGCTGCTGTGTGTTACTCTAGTGCATGGATATGCCACCATTCTCCTGTGTGATGGACTCTGCAATGTCTAGTTTTATGCTATTATGAACAATATTTTATAGACATTCTAGCACATCTTTCTGGTTAAGACTTCTGCTTACTTAATGCTGAGGCGCTAGAATGTCAGGGCACCCTGCTCCTTCCAGTTTTATGACTTGTATACAGGGAAACTGAGGCCCGAGTTTGCCTAGAGAGTTGGTGGCAAGGTGAGCCAAGCTTTCCTTGCATTGGGAAGCTTTCCACCCTCCCACACTATCTCCACCACCAGTGCTGAGCCTCAGGGGCTGGAGATCTCCCCATATGTCCCATCTCCTTGCAGATCCTGCATCCCCTCCTCTCGGCCCTTCACTTCAGCTATCACCGACCCCAGACACATCAGCCAGAGAACCAGCCCACTCAGACCTCTCGGATGCCGCTGCTTCCTCTTCCTCTTCTTCCTCTTCCTGCCCACCCTGCTCCCCGGATCCTGGCAGAGAAGTACCAGGGCCTGAGCCAGCAGAAGTGGCTGTGGGAAGTGGAGTGAATGGGGAAGGCAGGCGTGAAAAAGGGTGCCTCTACTGCCCTACGTGTAAAGTGACAGCAAACTCAGCTTCTCAGCTTCAGGCTCACAACACAGGTCAGTGCTCCCCAGGATCCAGGACATCTATGGCTGGGTGACAGAGGAACCCTACCCACGGTTACTAAGCAGGCATTACTGGGCTCTCCTCTTGATCCCAAGGGAGGGGGCATTGGGAAGAGAAGTCTGCAGCAACCAGAACTGAAGGTTGCTAAGGACAGGAGTACCCTCTTCCATTCTTGGGTCAAAAGGAAAGGGCTTTAGCCCAGATGCCTATAAGAAGGCCTTCCTTGGGGGATGTCCACAGGAAGCCACAGACAAGCCAGGCATGCTGGGAAGGGAAGCCCACATGGCTGGAGTGCTGTGTGTGTGCAGAGTAGAAGGTTTGCAAGGGACAGCCAGCTAACTTAGTTTGGTGCCGTGGCCTCCCTTCTGTACCGACAGACTTCTTTCCTTCCAGGAGCTAAGCACAGATGGATGGTGGAAGGGCATCAAGGGGCTCCCCGAAGGGGCCGGGGCCGTCCTGTGTCCCGGGGAGGGGCTGGACACAAGACAAAGAGAGCGATAGGAAACCGTGGGGGTCGGCAGGGACCTAGCCCTCCTTTCCACTGTGCCCTCTGTCAGCTCCAGGTCAATTCAGAGACCCAACTCAAGCAGGTAGGAGAAGGAAGACCGGGATTGGGTGGACATCAGAGCAAGGGAGGAAGGGTTGATGCCCACTGATGGGTGGATGTGGCAGGGCAAGAAGGCTGCCTGGGGCTGCCCCATCATGAGAACCCATCATGTGTGTGTTGAATGTGAGATCTGTGGGTAGAGGAAGTCTAAGATAGTCTGGGCAACAGACTAACTTGGGGTTCTGTGGTCTTCCTCATCTCACTGCCCCTCTGTCTGTTAGCACATGAGCAGCCGGAGGCACAAAGATCGCCTGGCTGGGAAGCCCCCCAAGCCCTCCAGCCAGCACAGCAAACTGCAGAAACAGGCAGCACTGGCTGTGAGTGTCCTCAAGGTACCTGTCTCTAGGCAACAGTCTGCGAGGGAGAGAGTAGAAGGGGCCAGCTGAAAGGCTTAGGGCGTGGCAGGAAGGTGCCAGCCCTGCAGCTGCCTGGGCAGGGACAGGGTTAGGGTTGGGGTTGGGCTATGCCCAGAGGAATTTCTGGTGGGTGGGGTGGGCTAAGGTCATAATATGGGGGCACAATCCAGGGGTGGGTGTGCTTATTCTGGGGACCGTCTCTTCCTCCCCCTCCCAGTATCCTGGCTCTGCCTGTCCTGAGGTTGTGCATCTGCTGGGCAGGAAGACAGGTGGCCCAGCAAGCCCTCTGGAATGGCCGTTTGGGGGTGGGAAGGAGGCAGTTAGATTCTAAAAGTCACATCCCTGAGGCAAACAAGCTTCTGGATGTGTCCCCGGGAGGGGGTGGGCTTCTCTGGTATCGGAGATCCTATTTCTCTCTTTCTGTTTTTTGTAGTCTAAATTGGCCTTGCAGAAGCAACTCACCAAGACACTGGCAGCCCGCTTCCTGCCCAGTCCGCTGCCCACCACAGCTGCTGCCATCTGTGCCCTGCCCGGGCCCCTGGCCCTCCGGCCTGCCGCAACAGCAGCTGCCACCCTCTTCCCAGCTCCTGTCCTGGGTCCAGCTCTGTTCCGTACTCCAGCAGGGGCCGTCCGCCCTGCTGCAGGACCCATCCTCTTTGCCCCCTATTAGCGGTCCCAGGATGGCCATATCCTCTCTCTTCCTGGCAAGCACTTGTCTCCACATCCCAGAGACTGCCTTTGGCCATTTGCAGGTTCCCACCCAACCTGGGGGTAACTGCTCTTCACTCAGACTGGGATTTTTCCAGTCCCCTGGGTCTGAGGACCATCACTACTCTCCTTTCCTGGGCCAGTCCTGGGCTGCCCTGCATCTATGGCTCCATGAATCCCAAAGATCTATGCAAAATCACAGTCCCAGCCACATGGTGCTCTCATACCCCCACCCCAACCAGACTCACAGTGCAGACTCCACATCTTAGCTCCCACAAGCCAGCCTCTCTTGCCATGTTCTAGGGCCCTCTGAACAACCACTGGAAAAGGGGAGCTCACACTGACTGGGTTGGAACCTATTAGCCGTGTTTACCATGTGGTAGCCAGGTGTGGTGGTGCATGCCTACAATCCTGGTATCTGGTCCATGAGTTCCGTCAGTTTGGGCCATATAGCTAAATACTGTTTCAAAACAAACACAAAAGTTGACCATGGAGTATGGCACAGGACCATGGAGATAAGAGGCCCCCAAAGTCCTTCAAAGTACTGTAAAAGTGAGGCAGAGTTGAGGGGAAGCTCCATCTTCTCTGTAGGGGTGAGGCTAGGTGAGAATGGTGTTCAGGCTGGACCTGACTATGTAGCCCTGGCTGGTCTGGAACTCTGTAGACCAGGCTGGCAAACTCAAGAGATCCACTTGCCTCTGCCTCTTGAGTGATGGGATTAAAGGCGTGCACCACCCTGCCTGGCCCTGGCTTTAACAGAAGTGACCTGTCTTACCACAGCTGTCCTTCTTAACCTTTCAGTGGTTTCCCTTGAACCCCACCTCTAAGGGGGGGCTCTCCACTCCAGACTGGGATCCAGTCTCTCCAACTGTGGAGCTCAGGGCTGGTACACAGTCCTACATGCCCTCAAGATCCACTTTCACGTTGCCAAAGCCAGTACCACCCCCACTCAATATGGGACTTCGCCAGTATCTCTACTTGTATCCCCCCCCCCCGCCCCCCCAAAGCTATTTCCAATGGGGCAAGAAAAGGGTTCAGGGGAGGGAAACTTTTTGATAACAGCAGTTGTGGTTTTATTGTGTCCAACACATTAATAAATGAACTTCAAGCCTGAGCCTGTAGATGCCCTGACTCTCCTTGTGCAGCCCTGGGCACCAGCCCCTTCTCACTGTTCTGAAGAGAAGGGGTGCTACTGGAGGTGGCCTGGCTGTAGTGTCTAACTCATGTGAGGTGTGCACATCAGAAGCTCAAGGTGGGCACCAGAAGTTGTGGGTTGTAGGCTCACTTGAGAGCACAGCCCCGGATGCAAGGCCTGTCAGCTCCTAGGAAGCTGCTACCGGTCTGCCTGGTTCTGTTCAGGCATCTGAGGTAAGAAGGAAGGGCTGGAGGAGCGGCTTATCCCACCTTCACCAGGGTAGCAGGCAGATAAATACAGAGAATATAAATATAAATCCAGCTACTAGCTGAAAACAACCAAGAGGGATGGACGCCAGCCCTAAGGGCAGGTCCAGATGGTGCTCCTCGGCACACAGAGTGCACTCCTGCCCCCTGGTGGTTAGCAGAGGCTGCTCCAGCCTCCAGGGCTGGTAGGTATAGCACCTTGAAGAGGATGAAGCAGGGGCAGAGACACTGGAGGCCCAAGCCACCTGATTTAGAAAATCACCGAGCTGCCAAGGCTCCAAGTGATCATCCAAGCTCCTGTCAACTCACAGATGAGAAAACTGACGCCCAGAGAAGAACGGCCTTGGTAGGTCACAGGGTGACTGACACCCCAGTCATCATTCCACTCCACCGCAACC
>CABHPP010149685.1:0-46331 GCA_902168425.1 Peromyscus attwateri
GAAGGAAGGAAGGAAGGAAGGAAGGAAGGAAGGAAGGAAGGAAGGAAAGAAGAGGAGGAAGTAAATCTTTCTAAAGAAAGTTCTAACTCAAACGGATGCCACAGGTCCCAGAGAAACTCAGAACATGGAACTGTGGCCTGTTTCAGGTTTAGAACTAGGTGCCTTTTGGTATCAGTTCTGTAATTAAACAAAAGCTCTGGACATTCATATTGCTGGACATCTGGATGTCTTTTGGTTTCTTCATTGCCAAAAGCTTAATTGTCCAGCACTAATTTAGCCCAGTGAAGTACTTACTTAATCAAAACAAGTCAGTGAGTTTTACTTGCATCTGAAGGTGGCTTCACCACTGATCCTTGATATATACATGTAGAAGAAATTTTAAGGACAAAGGGGATAACATATAGCATTAATAAAATTCTAATAAGATGTTCAACATCATTGGTCATCAGAGAAGTGCACATTAAAGCCATAAAGAAATATTAGCATAGAATTGAGTGTCAAAAATGTAGACAATATGAAGTATTGGTGAGAACCGACAGAAAGCGACTGGAAACCTGACATATTGTTTATAGGAGTAAAACATTAAACAGCTGTTCTGGGAGACAACTTGGCAGCGTTTTACAAAGTTAAACATACACTTAACGCAGTACTGGGCAGTGACACCCATTTCCATTGACTCAAGAGAATCATAGGCATATGTTTAACTAGAGACTTGTGTTCACAGTAACCTCAGAAGGAGACAGCATGGTGCTTGTCGTCACCAGGCACATTAGCCAGTGAATCTCAGTCACTGAAGCCAGATGAAAAGCATATACATTGTGTGCTTAGCAAAAGCCACAAAACAAAACAAAAAAAATCTGTAAAAGCAAAATGCAAATAAGTGGTCACTGGGACAAAGTTTGGAGAACTGATTTCCAAGCACATGAGGTTTGTTCCATGGCAACGGAAATGTTCTCTCTCTCTCAGGTGATGTCTCTGGCTGCGTCTCACTTCAGTAGTGCTTGCAGAGTGCACAGTACATAGTAGCTATCTTCACAAATAGCTCACTGTAGGCTACTGATATTCACTCCCTTTAAACTAATGGGCTCAAATAGTTTCTCTTACTGTATGAGAATAAGTTTTGTTAGTTAGCTGTTACAGAATTCACGTATTGTCATTGGCGATGCTTCTCCCAAACTACCAATTCAGATACTGTGGAAAGTCTAATGTGAGAAAAAATAATTCAACTCCTACTACCCATTCAAAAAAGTTACTTTGAGGTTTCTACACACACAAAGGTAATATTAATGGTTTCACCAATAACATTAAAATACTTCCATTATATTTATTTTTTATTCATCAAAATTCTCCCTGTCAAACATAAAGTTAGCAGAACTGTATCCAAGTGTTTCCATCAGGATTACTACCAGAAGATGGAGATATAATCATCATCTGACAGTCAGTTTGTAAGAGATTAACAGCTAATATTTTCTGAATCCCACATTTGCCAAGATAATTCAAAAACTTCTCGGAGGTTTCAACGTGTATCCCTTGAGAGGCCATGCTTGTTTTTCCTTAGATTAAAATCTTTTTTTTTTCCTTTGAAACTCAAACTGCTGACTACAACCAATAATATTGAGTGTTATAAATATTCTATTCAGATTTCTGAGAAGATTTAGTTGGGATTTTATCTTTGATGACAGACGAGACGGGGAATACAGGGCAGCCTTTTTACTCTGTTTGTATTCTAGACAGACAGGATTTATATTCCTATTTTCTCCAAAGGGCAGAGGATGCAGGGCTTCTTTCATAAATCTATGAGCATTTTCTGGGCAAAGAATATCACAGCCAAATACTTGAGGCACTTTGATTGGGCGATTGAGATAGCTATTTTCCTTAGAAACAGGATACACGTGGGATGGTTGACTAATGGTGTCAGTCTAAGCTGATAAATGTTTAAAACCAGTGCTCTGAAAAAAGAAAAAAATAATTTGTAGCCTTTTCTGATGTCTTGGGTGTAAATACTTCAACCATTTTCAATTCCAAGTCACCTCAGCGCTATCAGCCAGCTTGCAAATTTCTCAGACTTAGCCTTGTTTGTCACGTGACATTTCCTGTCTTTCTTTCTTTCTTTCTTTCTTTCTTTCTTTCTTCCTTCCTTCCTTCCTTCCTTCCTTCCTTCCTTCCTTCCTTCCTTTCTTTCTTTCTTTCTTTCTTTCTTTCTTTCTCTCTGTTTTATTTTAGAAAACTAGTGAACTGAACACACTTCCATTCAGTAATTGAGTTAAAGCTCGTTGATGATGTGGTCAAAAGAACAATTACAATGTATTTAACCAAAAGTGGGGAATAATTGTACCAAACTGCAGATGCTACTGTATTATTCCTTTAATGTAAAACAAAATCTGTGGAAGTTACCATTGTTCAAGCTGTAGTAAAAGAAACTCAGAATAATGCAGCCTAATAGAATCACTCCTGCAAGGGCAGAGTGTTCTGAAGGAGAGAGAGGAAGCAGGAGAAGGCAGGGTTTCAGGTCTGGGGAACCAGATGAATGTCACCATCCACACAATAGAAAACACAAAAGAAGGAAATGAGGGGGAGTTTGGTGAGTTTGGTGTGGGCTGCCTTTTGTTTTAGATGCCTGTAAAAAATATAAGAGGGGGCTGGAGAAATGGCTCAGTGGCTTGCTGCCCTTGCTGCGGTTGCAGAACATTGGAGGAGTTTGGTTCCCAGCACCCATATTAAGTAGCCTATAATTGCCTGTGACTCAAAGTACATGGGGTCTGGTGTTTCCTATCAGCCTCTGTGGGCACTTACAATCATGTGTGCATACACACACACACACACACACACACACACACACACAATTTTTTTTAAAAAATCAACATAAGAGGAGCTATTTATTAGCAAGAAAAATCTACTGGCCTGTAGTTCTAGGAGCTGTCAGGGCGGCGACCCATCTGCACATTGTCATGATTAAATCAGAGTCTCTCCTAATGATGCAATCATTTGCTCCTATAGCCCACATCTCTTATTTTCATTTAGTTTGTGCATCAATTATACATTTAAATCAAACCCCAATTCATTTTGGGTGTGAATTTTTAATTAAGAGTCAGCACACTAGTTTTCTCATGGAAATTTGTTGCTTGAAGCCTGCCTAGAAAAATAAAGGATAAAACAGAAAATGTCTTTGAGGTTAAACTCAGCAAAATCATAAATGCACTTCCTCTGAATACTGCTGCACTGAAAACCCTTTGAGACAGAAAAATAAATTCCTGTCTGCAGTGTGTACAGTCCCTGAACTGCACTCCTTTGAAGCAGACGTTAACAGCTGTCTCCTCGGTGTAGAGTGTTTTATGGCTGCACTGTGTGTGTCAACATTAAGCATTGTTAAAAAGGGTAATTAGAATAAAAAGGGAAAGTTCTATGTATCTTTTGAAGGAGTCTGTCCTTGAAACAGAAACGACACTATAATAAAGTTAACTTTTCTTCCCTTCAAATGCATGGGCAGAATTAGAAGAACGTCTCTAGGTACAGTGGTTAAACACAAGTCTGTATTTAATATAATTCGTAAGCAAGGTTTTATGGGAACAATGAACCTAGTAATATAGTAGAAGGGTAAGAAAAAGCAATACACACACACACACACACACACACACACACACAAACACACACACACACACAAACACACACACACACAGTTGAAAGAAATGTTGCTAGGATTAGTGAAAATACAAAAATCAAAAGACAAGTAGAAAAATCTTCATTGTCCAACTTAAATATAAAATGTCATTTTAATGAAACATTATTTAAGTAATTTCAAATATACTTTCACATGTAGCTAATATAAGCAAAATATGCTATAGCCATAATGAAAAAAATTCCATCTCTCTGTAGTGAGAGTAATTAAGAAATATATATTAAGAAATATTAAAAACCATAGAATATATTTAATAACATTTGTCTCACCACAGTTTTTCTGCAACTGGCAACTGGAAAACAAATATTAATTCAAAAATTATTTTGAAAATTGGCTACATTTTTCATGGTTGTTTCTGTCATATTTTTCTTCTTTTTATTAATTTATTCTTTGAGTTGCTCCACCACAGTAAGTGGTATGTCCCATCTCATAATTGATCCTTTGACAACTTCATACACTGTGTAATTAATCTGTCCAGACTCACCCCACCACTGTCTCTCATGCCTCCCCTACCTGTGCTTTACCTCTCCTCTAACCAAGTTCCTGTGCTGATAATGGCTCCCATAGTCTCATGTATTTGAATACTTGATCCCCAGTTGGTGGAACTGTTTGGGAAGAATTAGGAGATGTGGCCTTGCTGGAGGAGGTGTGTCACTATCAGCTACTGTTTCAGTGCTGTGCCTGCCTGCCTGCTACCATGCTCCCCACCATGATGGTGATGGACTCTAACCCTCTGGAACTGTAAGCCCCAAAATGAACCTTCTTTGAGCTCCCTTGATCATGGTGTCTTATCACAGTAATAGAAAACTAACTAAAACAGCGCCCATCCCACTTTCATGTCTTTTGGGATTTTTTGTTTGTTTGTTTTTGCTTTATACTAGATTTAACCAGGGCTACTTGCATGGGCAGGGATAGAGTAGGCATTATCAACTATAGCATGAGTAACTCACCATGAGGACAATGACTTCTTCTCCCTCAGCATATCCCAACTTACAATACCTCTCCTAGGTGGGACAAGGCTCCATGAATCTCTCCCTGAGAAATGACTGAGTACCTACAGGCTCAGTCTTGTGTGAGTCTGTGATGTCTATTATTGTAAACTTCTAGAAATACTTGGAAGATGGACCTCCCTCTAGACATGTGTTGGAGTGGATTATGTCTATTATATTTATCGATGTACGAACACCCACTATTGGTGGGTAATACTATTTTGTTACTAGAATTGTGGATTGTATAAATGGGGACAGAGAAGTGAGTAGCAACATGCATTCTTTCATCCCTCTTTGCTTCAGATAGTGGTCAACTGTTTGAAGGGACTGCTCCCTAGACTTCCCTATTATGACTGACCATACCTGGAACAAGTTAAAATAAACCTTGCCTTCATTGAGTTGCTTTTTCCATGGATTTTACAGCAATAAAAAAATAAATAAATAAAAAAGGTCCTAAGCAGGCAATCACAACTCCCCATTAGACAGCATAACAAGACCCTCCTCACTATGACATAGCTCTTCCATTTTTTATTTTCTATCTTCCTAATGATCCCTGAGCCTCAGGTGGAGGGAAACGAATGTTCCTGACAATGGGCTGCCTCCCTAGCAGCCAAGTCTCTATTGCACCAGTGGGCCCACCTTACTTGACAAGTTGTTACTATAGCATGGAAAGTTCAAAACTGCCAATAATGAAGCTTTCCCGTTCAGCTGCCTGCACTTTGAAAGTTAGCCATGAAGGAGGAGTCTTCCAATTCAGTTCCACTATTATTTCTCTGAGTTTGGCAACCAAAGCATGTGGTGTCTTCATCAATAGGTTCTTACCATCCAGGTCTGGTGGGAAACCAAAAGCAATGATCATAACTCTAGGGCCCTCCTAGTCAACAACTAGTTAGAAGTTAGCCCAAACCTAACACTGGGATTTTTGTTTAATAACCCATGTTTTTGCCAAAGTTTTTGCTAATTGGACAGAATCAAAGAGAATGACCACCAACCAAAATAATCATGGCCAAATTAATTAACACAAGCTTTTTTTATTCATGTACATGGGCTCTCTCTCCCTAAAGGTGGGGTTAAAGAGATCGCCATTGGACATGTGTAAGATACAGGTTTTTATAGTTCAGAAATAGGGGTTTACAAACAGGGGATTCAGTAGGCAAATAGGCAGGGTCACAAAATCAGAATAAATTATTGCAAAATGGTCATAACAAGGTAGTCATAACAAGGTATTCCTAGCAAGGTGGTCATAATAACCTTTTCAAACATGGTTGCTATTTTTTGGAACAGCAGTACAAAACAACTTATAGTTAAGGTTACAGGTGGAAAATAGCCCAGTTCTTAAGAAACAAATTTAATCATAAATAGGAATGAACCTAGTTTGTCTTTACTATAAGGTGGGTTTCAAGCCTAAGATGAAGGCAGACTGTCTCATTGTTTTCTATTAAGTGACTCAAGTGGATATAAATTCAACGATACAGTGATGATTTTGCTCCAGTTTAAGGAGATTCAAGTTCAATCAGAAATAGAATGCTTGCTTTGTACAGGAGAAGTAATGCTTTAGCTTTGGTTCTAACTTATGGGTATGACTTTATTACAGTTGGCTTTGATTTCCTCTGGACTCTCTGAATAACCTTCATTGAAAGATCATGATTAAATGCATGTTTTTTAATTTATAAAGGACTGTTAACAAAATACATCAGAATGATAAAAAAGAAAACTCTTTAAGACATTAAAACTTGTATGTTAAACATTAAATAACTACTTCTGATAATGCTTTCTCAATGGCTCTAATATTGGCATGCTAGGGATGCCCTTTTATGAACTCACAAAGTACTTTGAAACTGAAAACTGTGATTTCCATCAGGGAAAAATTTACATTCTGCTCCAGGGAACAAGATGTGTTTGGTTTCTTCATGGTTCTTTGTTGAGCACTTACTCACAACTTTAGCCTCTGTGGAGATGAGGGGACCACACAGGAGAAAGACTCTGAGTGTTGTGTGGAAAAGACTGACAAAGGATAAAGTCCTGATGATAATGGGGACCAGTTTTTCTCAGTGTTCTGGTTTCATTCCTGTTGCTGTAACAAAATACCCAGGGAAAAAAGCAGCTTAGGGAAGAAGAGGGTTTATCATCTTACAATTCCAGTTCACAATTGTCACAACAGGAGAGTCACAGTGGTGTCAGGAACCTGAAGTCCCTTGTCACATCACATTCACAGTCAAGTGCAGAATGAAATGGATACAGGCATGCCACTTGCTTGATATATTGATTTCTCCACTCTACAATTCACAATTACTTGCCTAGGGAATGGTACCACCCATAGTGGGCTAGGTCTTCCCATATTAATTAAGTTAATTAAGATAGTCCTATAAGGACTTGTCTGAAGAGCAACCTAACATAGACAATCCATTATTGAATCTTTGGTTCTAGGATGTGTCAAGTTGTTAATTAAATTTAACCATCACACTCAATTTGATTGAGTTTGCAACTAGGATCATGTTTCTATACAAAAACTACTGTGAGGCTAAAGGATTTAAAAATGTATTCAGGGGTGTGGTAGTCTGAATATAATTGGCCCCCATAAGCTCATAGGGAGTGGCACTATTAGGAGGTGTGGCATTGTTGGAGAAAGTGTGTCACGGTGGAGGTGGGCTTTGAGGTCTCATATCTTTAAGCTATTTCCAGTCTGGACACAGACTCCTATTTTATTGCCTGCTGATCAAGATATAGAACTCTCAGCTCCTTCTCCAGTACCATGTCTGCCTACATGTCAACATGTCCTGCCATGACAATAATGGACTAACCCCAGCCTGGACAGATGGCTCAGCGGTTAAGAACACTAGCTGTTCTTCCAGAGGTCCTGAGTTCAAGTCCCAGAAACCACATGGTGGTTCACAACCACCTGTAATGAGATCTGGTGCCCTCTTCTGGCCTGCAAGCATACATGCAGACATTACACTGTATATATAATAAATAAATAAATCTTTAAAAAAAAAATAATGGACTAACCCTCTGAATTGTAAGCCAGCTCCAATTAAATGTTTTCCTTATAAGAGTTGCCATGGTACGGTATCTCTTCACAGCAATAAACACCCTAACTAGGACAAGGGTTTAGAGAAATAGCTCAGCAGTTAAAAGCGCTTGCTGTTTGTTCTTCTAGAGAATCCAAGTTAAGTTCCTAGTACAATTTAGAATAGTTTACAGTGAGCATCCCACATTCTCTTATGGGCTCCATAGGCACTGTATTCATGTGCACATACCCCCATACACATACAAATAAATATTAAATAAATAAACTCAAATGTTTACACACATAGAGAAGACCATTAAATATACCTATTCTAGATAGAGTATATACCTATGCTATATAATGCAGAAATTTTGGGTTCTTGCTGATGAAAGCTTGCATTTTCTTTTCTTTCATTGTATTTATTTTCTCTTTTGTGTGTAGCTAAGAATGACCAGGAACTCTTTGTGTAGCTCATATTGACCCCAAGTTTCTATCTTTTCTCCCTACTGAAGACACCAAAGATCTTTACCAAAGACTTCTTTAAAATTCTTATTTTATATTTATTTATTGATTGATTGATTCATGGCATTTAGAGAGAGGGTCTCACTACGCAGCTCAGGCTGCCCTTGAATTTGTAATCTTCCTAACTGAAGCTGAGCCTTTTGAATGCCTAGATTATATACATCATCACCATAGGACTTTAGTAAACCAGGATAAAGCCTGGACAGTTAATGGAAGATGAAGAGTTACCCTTCCTGCTACCACTTTTGTGTTACTCATGGACATCACAGTCTCTAGAGTAAGCCTTGCTGTTGGGGACCAAAAGTTGGATGACTGCGCTGTGACCTTTCTTGCCTGGCTGATCTGACGTGACTGTACCCTTGACAACCATTACTAAGTTACAAAAAACAATAACTCCCAGAAAAAACACAAAATGTACCTTTAGATTAATGTACTTTTGGATTAACTTCCTGAACTATGTTCGGTTGGTCAGTTGCACGAGCATTGGACCAAAGAGACCTCTCTCTGACTTTAGTCTTCAAAGAAACCTCTCCCCCGCTCTATTCTTCAAAGAGACCTCACCCGGACCCCATTCTTCAACCCATTCTTCAAGCTTTCATTTCCCCTTTTTCCCAATTCACTTTTCCCATCTACCAGCATATATAAACCCGCTTCCCCTTGCAATAAACGAAACCTTGACACAACTCAGACTGACTCTGTCATTTTATGTGCCTGGTCTCTTTTCTCTCTCACCCCCATTGGTTTTTAGGAGGTGCCTCCTCGAGTCCCACAAAATAACCTGGCCTGCTGGACGGGTCACCTTGCAGACATTTCTTGGGGCCTCTCCTAACAAAAGTATAAAGCAGGGACCAAAGACACACACAAAGTTTGGGAATTTGCTGGAAATGCAAAATCCCAGGCCATGACCAAGATTTGGCTAAGAATGTGCAAAATAAAGAGATCTTCACATTATTTGCATCCTCATTAAACTGAGAGGCACTACTCTAACTTCTCTAGGGTCATCATAGGGAGATTCCCATCTTCCTTAAAGATCTAGGTGGCTTTAACAGGCTTTTTTCCTTTTTAGTCCCAGTGAGTTATTAGGTATTACTTAAACTTTGCCTAAAAATTACTGAGTTTCATATTTCCTCTTGTGTTTTAAAAAATAATCCTTCTAAACTTGGTGGAATAAGTTTTTGCTGCTAGGTAGTAGGATGAATGATATTCAGATATCCAAAAAAAGGATAAATGACTTTATATATAACCCAGCTACTATTAATTTTTTCTTACTGTTCCTAAAATAGTGGGTGTGTCTTGGACTTAAATGCATTTCTGCTAAAATTGTGCCTTAGCCTAGTAGTCTGAATAAGAGATTCCTGTTTCTCTTCCAGTATAATCTATACTGTTTTACTAAAAGCAAATCTACCATATGCCTCTATATCCAACTGAATGTTCTAGAAGGAATGGTTATTTACATGGTGAGTTTATTGAGGTGTTCCCTGTGGTGATATATTGTGTAGCCTAATAAAATTTGCCTGACGATCTGAGATCAGAGAATAGAATAAGCCACTAGATTAAATATAGAGGCCAGGAAGTAGTGGCACACACACCTTTAATCCTAGCACTTGGGAGACAGAGATTCATCTGGATCTCTGTGAGTTCAAAGCCACCCTGAACTACATGACATTGACTCAATTTAGGACAGAAAATAGAGCCAGATAGTGTTGGCACACACCTTTAATCCCAGGAAGTGATGGCTGGGTGGAGAAAGGTATATAAGGCGTGAGGAGACAGGAACTAAAGGCTTTTGGGCAGAAGTGTCCCTTTTAGCTAGAGGCTGGAGCCTTTCCGGTGAGGACTCAGAGGATTTCAGTCAGAGAATTCGTGGAATTGGTGAGGTGAGATGTAGCAATGGCTTGTTCCTTTGCCTCTCTGATCTTCTGGTACCAATATCTGGTACCAGGTTTTATATTATAACTGGTTTAAGATTAGAGCAACAGTTTCCTTTTCTGAAAGAACATCACATTTTTTCTAGTTTCATCAGAATAAACTGTGAGGCAAACCCATCTCCAGTGAAGCCATGTTGACATAGAAACTGGGTGTGAGCGACTCTGTGTGAAGGTCCATTGAAACCACCCTCCGGGTGTTTTCACATGTGTCTGTCCCCCCCCCCCACTCCCCTCCCCTCCCCTCCCCTTTGCTCTTTCTATTTTGTCCTTCTAACCAGCTCTGTTGCTTCAGTTGGGTCATGTCTTTCATTTCCCTCAAGTTCTGAGAACTGACACTATGCATAGTCCCTCACCTACCCCAGGAGATGTCCCTGACAGGATGACAGGGCACCAGCAAGACACCACAGAACTAGACCATACCTGACTGACTGCATTCTATTACCGCTTGGACTTCCCTCTGTCATTGTATATAGTCCTGGATCTACCCTCAACACCACAAGTCACTTTTCTGCTCTCCTCCCAGCATGACCATGCCAAAAGCGATTCATTTTCTGTTTTACACCATTTCTTCCCATCCGCCTTCTAGTTGGACTCTTGAGGTGGCAAGTGACCAGTGACTACCCTAAAGTCAGGACTGTGTACATGACTCTGATAAACACTGCATCTGAAGGAGAACACCACACTTACAGTTCACAAAGGCAAGTCCCCAGGGCCAGTGGGGGCATGGATTTTAGTGATTATGCTGTGGCCTCTTGAGTTCTTGGAGAGTATGTCAGAAACAGCACTTATGTTGTCCTGATTTTAACTTCAATTCTCTACTGTCTTTGTGCAGATGAAATAGGCCCAAGGTCCTCAAAGGAGGAGACTGATTAAGCAGTGATCACTGGTACAGCAGCATGGATTGGGAATCCTTACTGATCAGCTTTGATCTTTGTAAAGACACTAACTTTTCCTTTCTCCATCTTTCTACTCTCCGGGCATTTACTTTTTAAGTTGCCAGCAAGTAGAGTTGAAAGACACCTTCTATGATGTTCACTGGCTGTTAAATTATATCAAGAATCTAAATTATTTAAAAGAATTCTATCTTTTAATATTAGTGCTTAACTTTTCTCTATGATTTTTAAACTTATGATTCAAGTAGTATTAAAATAATCCCAGGAGTTATTTGCCTTGGAGATGTAGGCAATATTTCCCATTCCAGTGCTTTTACAATGTTGACCATCACCGTTTATTGTTTTTTCTTCCAAAAAATAGGAATGCAGACAGATGTCCACTTAGAATTAATAAATGGATTCTAAAGTATAAAGTACACTTATCAGGAGATGCATTGTCAGTAGAATTTAGGATATTTATCCACTGCTTAATTTTTAAAAGAACTACATTGGGATTCCTCTCCTTAATGGAACTGAATTTGTGATGTAAATTAAATAAAAATAGTTTAATCTATAGTCGTAAAAAATTAAACTATTCCATACCGCTTAACAATACAAAGCAAGCATTGGAGTGGGGGGATCACTTAAGGTCATGTGGAGTAAAGGTAGATCACCTAAGGTCATGCGAAGTAGGGGAGGTCACTCAAGGTCATTTTCAAATATATCCCAAGGGCTCATGGCAAACGCAATAGATTGTACAAGTCTAAGAAGAGAACATCTCTGAAACATGGTGCCTTAGAGATAACAACAAATCAACTGTAGAGCAACTAGCACAGAAGTGTATCTTGGTTCTAGTCGAAATTATCGTGACCTCACAGACACAGCACAAGCAAATAAGAGAAGTACCTTATTTACCACAGAGTAGCTCTCCACTGATTTATTTATGGAACCTTTTAGGTCCAATATAAACAAAATCCAAGAAAGGACTGGAAAGATGATGGCTTAGCAAGTAAAAGTCCTTGTTACCAAACCCAACGACCTGAGTTCAATCCCCCAAGCCCACATGGTGGGAGGAGAGAACCAACTTCCCCAAGGTGTCACCTCCCACCACAAGCACGCACCATGGTATGCAGTAACCCCTCCAGCACCAGACATACATACTAAATAAATGATTATTTTTTTAAAAAACGTAGGAAAGTAGAACCAGAACACAAATAGATCCCAGGAGGGAAAAGCAACAAAATACCAAAGCAATAGCAGAAGTAGCTCTGCAAGTGCCTAACAAGTACAGTCGGGAGAGTCAACCGTGAGACGATCACGTCAAAAATATCTGCAGAAGTGACCGATTTCAAGATATCTGCGGGAAGCAGGACAATAAGCAAAATGACATGGAATTGATTGAAAATTAACCAAAATAATTACAAGAATAAAAATAAACTGTCGTCTGAGAATAAAATCAACTTAGTATAGAACACTGAAAATTATATTGACTCCAAGTTAAGACTGAAATCAGAGAAAACAAAGATCCAAGCAGTCTTAAGAATGTTCTCTGAGGTTTTACAAAACAGCAGCTATACTTACAATTAAAACCACAAGGGAGGGCATGGGCTGGATGTCATGTTACACATTATTTCCTAGTTATGGCTGTTTGGTGGCAAAGGTTAAGCTGTTTTCTGAAAAAAAAAAAACATGGTAGAAGAACACGAAAAATTAAGAAGAATATAGGAATCTGTATACAGGATTGAATGGCTCCCTCTGAAGGTGAGTTCACATGGATTGGGGGGTGAGGGGAAAGTGGCAGGTAGAAAGGTAAATACTTAGTGGATGTATTTGCAGCCTAATTGTAAGCTTTAGGTGTCAGGGTTATGGTGAAGGCTTGCTCGGTATAATTCCTGCCACCCCAGTGTGTGGACTTGAGTTTCTGTCTCCAACACTCACATCAAAGCAAATGAACAAACAGATACGTTGGTGCTACAGCTCACATCTGTGGTCCCAGGCTTGGGAGAGTGGAGACAGGAGGATCTCTGGGACTTTCTGAACAGGCAGTCTAACTAATCAGTAGGCTCCAGGTTCAGTAAGAGATCCTGTCTCAAAAAAAGAAAGTTCAGAGTTACTGAAGAACACCACCAGACCTTGACCCTCTGGCTTCCACATGAATGAACACACACACACACACACACACACACACACACACACACACACACACACAGAGAGAGAGAGAGAGAGAGAGAGAGAGAGAGAGAGAGAGAGAGAGATTTTGGTGTCAATCTACCTGTGACTAAATTTAATAGTGACCCCCCCCATATAATCTTAATATCCTGAATCAGGCTTTCTCCATTTTTTAACTTGACACAACTAGTTTAAAACAATCCATTATAATTATATAGTAGCAAACTAGATATAGATAAAGAAAGAATTAGTAAATTAGACTGAGTGTCAAAATAAAACACCCAAAGAGTAGTCCAGGGGTGGCAAGATGACTTAACCATCAAGCGCCACGACAAGAGCTCAGTCCTCCACAGCAATACTGTGGAAGGAGAAAACCAGCTCTCACAAGTTGTCCTTGACTTTTACCTGCACATCACGGCACATGCATGCCTATACTCACATGTGCACCGGCAAATAATAATGAACAATCAGAGAGTAATAAAAAGAAACAAATGAACAAGGGCAGCACAGAGAGGAGAGTGAAAACACAGTGATAAAGTCTGAGTGTGGTTTGAATGAGAATGGCTCGCAGAGGCTCATGGGTTTGGATACTTGGCCCTCTGTTCACAGTTTGGAAGAATTAGGAGGTGTGGCCTCATTGGAGAAGGAGTGTCACTGGGGGTGGGCTTTGAGGTTTCGAAAGACTCTTGTCATTCCCAGTGTAAGCCTTCCTGCTTTCAGATCCAGATGTGAGCTCTCCACTCTTCCTGCCGCCATGCTGGTGCTCAGCCATCCCTGACTCTAACCTTGGAAACCATAAGCCAATTAAACACTTCCTTCTATAAGTTGTCTTCATCATTGCGTTTATCACAGCGATTGAAAAGTAACTGAGAAAGTACAGTATGCATTCATTCGGGGTTCTAGGAAGAGTGGAATGAGGCAATATTTAAAATTACACTTGCTGAGAATTTTCCAGAACTGATGACTTCAATTCACAAATTCAAGTAGCTCAAATAATCCAATCCAGAGAAGCAAGGAATTCTCTCCACACACATAAGGAAACCAGATGGGAAGCAAGTAGAAATGCATAAAAGCACCTAGACTTCAAGAGAGATGACTTTCAGAGGGATGGCTACCTCTTTGAGCAGAGGTGAATTACTGTGGAAAATGAGCCCTTGAACACGGGTGGAACAATTGAGCTTGCGTGGATGAGCAAGAGCTTAGTTGTAATAAGAAGGAGTAAGAAAGAAGCACGTAGGTCCAGATGAACATGCTTATAGGTTCACAGGAAAAGTAAGAGTTCCCGTCAATGAAGCAGGAGTCAAGCTTGTTATCTAATAGCAGAGGAAAGAGAGAATGGAAAACAAGAGCGTGGAAGACTAGAAAAAGCAGACAATAGGATTGAAGCAGGGATGTGCTAGACTAGATAAGGATTATGGGAAAGCGATACATGGGGGAGAGCTTGACAAAGGCAGGTTCCTGGATGGTGGAAGACTGGAAATTCTGCTAGTTACTGCACGCAGAAGGCTGGCTGAGCTGGCAAACGACCACCAGGTTCCCTTTGAAAATATATTGTCTTTTCTCAAGAATTTCCACAAATGTTTATGGAATGGAATTATATGTCATCAAAAATCAAAAATTGCAGGATGTTTATTATATTTATATTATATTATATTATATTATATTATATTTATTATATTATATTATAATATTATATTATATTTATTATATAATTATATGTCATCAAAAATCAAAAGTTGCAGGATGTTTCAGACAAACATGATTTTGATGGTGGGATTTCATGAGCTTGCTGAGTCAGAGGTCTGTACTTTACAGATGTGATGCGAGGATGTGCATTGCATTTTCTGCTGCACTCCGTCATCCTAAGCTTTTGTCCACATGCTGAGGAAGGCAGCTCTGCTTCATTATCCTGCCCACTCCAGTTGGAAGCCAGCAGTTCTATCGTGGAACAGTTTAAAGACTGTGGTAACACTCATGGTTATTCTCTGGCCATTGCTTTAACAGATTTCCACTTGTAAAATAGTTAAGTATATTTGAATATTTGACTTAGCTGGTTGTGATAAGCACTAGCTTTGCAAAGAGTAATTCATGAGCCTATGTTCTTGTGCAGCTTATAAAATATTTGAACAGCTGGGCAAACATTCTTAACTGAACCAAAAGGAAGTGAGGGGCAATTAATCATTGCAATAATAGTATATAAATGGTCCAATAAAAGTGGTACAGGAGTCACTGAGTCTTAAGGGAATGCTAAGTACTTGCTGTACTTAGCTAGCCTTGAGCTGCGGAGCAAAGCTTTTGTGATGTACGAGATGGCTTAACTTAACGAGATTAAATTGAGTGGTAACAAGTTCAACAGCCCTCAAAGTAAACAACCATTTCAAATATTAGTAACCCACATTTTCTCTCACAGCAACAGATTATTTTTATTATGCTGTGTAGATTTAGCCCAAACTCTCAGCTTCATATATACATGTAGAAGTGGCCCAAGTTTCTTGATGTCTTTTTATCCATTGTAAAATAAGTTGGATAATCTACAAAGTAGCATTTCAATGCCTGAAAAATAACTTTGAGACAGAATGGAGTTATTGCTTAGGTATTATATTTAGCATTGTGTTTGAAGCATTTAGATCACAGCCAGGCTACTCAGGTGTCAGATAAATACTGCATTAACTTGTTGCATCCAGGGCAGTCATACTAAGATGCTAAAGATCAGAGTTCAAAGAACAGTTAGCAAACTTCCTGATAGATCTTGAAATATTTAATCATCAGCATAGAGATGATGTCTGCACATTATATTATTATGTGTATCTGCTATATTCTATTGTATCCTTCAGCATATACTTCAGAAATGCCTTGTTACTAAATGCCTTGTTACCTAGGTTCATCTAACAGTAGTGGCTAGGACAGTATGGTAGCAGGAAGTATTTTGGCAGGCTTTGATATCACCATTTTGACCTAAATAGGAAGAATAACTAACCTCTTAAGCCAACTCCAGGTTAGCCATTTGGGCAGCAACTGGCATACTGTTTGTATCCTAAGGAGAGATGATGAGGTGGAGTCTCCAGTTTGGAGAAATGCCATTTGGTTAGGGTCAGTTTCTTTGTGTGCGGTTGCTGGCATACAGTTTTACGATGAGGAGTATAATCCAGAATGGTCAGTGTGAATTCATAGAAGTTAGCGAGAGCTGCTGTGTGTGCAATTGCTAGTAATATCATCTCTGCCATGCAAATAAGTGCAGTCCTGTTTGATCAAAGTTCATTTCTGGTCAAAGCCTCGGATCTAGGAGTTCTGGGTTGTAGCTGAGGGTCTTAAGGGTACTGTATTTTGGCAATAGCAGTTTGGGATTTCTGGGTCATGCTTGTTAAAATTCCCTAATGGAGACCAGCTCCATTTTCTGATCTGTTATTAACAACCTTCCCTCCATGAGGACTTCCCTTTATCTTTTACCAGGTGGTTACTCTTGGAAGTTGATTGATCATAATGAAATTCAGATCTCTGCCTCTCTACTATATTATTTATAATAAGAAATGAGTTGATAAGTGGACCATTACAATCTCTGTATGAGACATAATTGCTGTAGTTTAGCGAGTATTGGCTCCAAACTCAGGATCTATTTTGATGTTTTAACAGTAAGTGTCCACCACTCAGCTAGCTTGCTGTTTTGATTGCTTGTTTTTTTCTGTGTTGTACACGTATACTTTAAAAGTGCCTTTATTTTGTAACAAGGTCTATTACGATGTCTGGGTTGGGCTCAGATTTGTAATCCTCTTGCTTTTACATCTAGAGTTCTTGGGATCACACTACCATATTGGAGCCAACTCAAGCCTCTTGATTTCATGAGTTCCTTTAAGAGGATCTGCCAACTGCAGAGATCAATGATGTTATTTTTATTTTCCTTTGGAACTTCTTCCTGGAAGAGTTAGCAGGAACACTGTGTATTGTGTTTATTATCTGTCTTTTGTAGGCTTCTATGCAGACTAAACCTGACTTTTTCTTTAATAAATAAATTTCATAAATTTCATGAAAATTAATATTACCAGGTGAAGCCCTATTCAGATTTCTTGTTTAAAATATTTCCGTTCCTGAGGCAGGATGAAAAAGCAGGAGAATTATGACAACATGGGAAGAGGAGCACAGGAAGGGATAGGGGCCGTTCATCCCGGGATGCACTTGTTCTTCCTGCTGACGAAGGCAGAGCTCAAGCACCACTGATAAAGCCATGGCAGTCACAGAGACAACTGGTAGATTGCCGACTGAGGCCAACATCACGTAAAAGGTTGAGTTTCTAGCACTCTCCTCTGATTCCTAAATCCACACAATACCCCTCATAAACATACTTTACCACTTTGCTTACAATAGAAAACTCTCTAACCCTTAAACTTTGTTGTACACTATACATGTTGCACAGTGTAACTTGAGAGCCACCAAAGTCTATTTGCCAGTTCTCATGTCTAGTTCAGTTTATCTTGGAGAAGCCCATGCACATGCCCGGGTGCTTTACATTTTCCTCAGCACTTTCCTGTCTGTGTTTAATAAACTCCAACTCTGCTTCATATTGGCTCACGTTGAAATTATTTTCTGTATTGAAACCAGGAATCCTGGCTTTGCCTAGGTAAAGAGCCTGCAAAGAACTCAAACCACTTCCATGACAGCCTGGGGAGAAGCTGTGTCTCTGTCCCTGTCGCTGCCCAAATTCCCAGATCTGTATAGACACCCACTGATCCGAATGTAAGCCTCTTATGTTAAATGTACTTTTTTGATCCCTAATTACTGCTAATAGGGCCTTAATTGTCAAAGCAATGTAAGTAAAACTAGAGCCTGGGATAATTATTTAGTGTCTGTATTTCTAACTCAAGTAGTTAAATTTATAGAATGGACAGAATTTACAAAATTTAGGCTAGATATACAACTTACGTTACATGGCACATTATATTTTCCAATGCATATTTAAAGACATGATCTCAATTTAGTAATCAGTTCAATCAGTTCTTCTGGTCTAAAATAAGCCCATTTGCATGTGGGTGACCCTGAGGCTCAGAAAGGTTTGGTAATTGTAAGGGAATAGAAGATATGGAAGAGTCCACAAGTTCTTGATGATAATTTTTTTATGAGGATGAGTTCTGGTTGGCAGTAATTAATTTCAAAGATAGTGTCTGTCCCACTGATATGGAACATACCAGGAAATTCTGGGATGACTACAAGAAGCTGGTGTGTTACTTATGTGTGAAAATGGAATGCAGCAATACTGTGATAAGCATAAAACTTCGATAGACTGGCAGAATCTCTTCCAGAAAGATGGCTATTTTCAAAGCTATATGACATAAACTTTAAAATATTCACATAAAGGTCTCAAAAGCCTTTCTGCATATATTTATTTGTTTTTTGGCTTTTGCATTATTATTTATTTGTTCAACTACACTTCAACATTCCTTCAAACTGTGGCTGAGCTCATGAACACTCATATTTTCCTGCCCTCTTGGAGATCTTCTTGCTCATATTCTAAACACAATTTTCTTTTGACCTTTTGTTAATGAAATAAGCATCTAACATGCACTTTGGAAGATGAGTTTTGGCTCAATAAATAAACATCATTTATCATAGTTTTATTAGGACTGTTGTTATTTATTCTGTGATTCTCAAAGATTTGTGAACAAATGTCATGGAGTCATGGAACACACTAACAAAAATATGAAAGTACTGTAAGAATGCACAGGAATAATTCCCAGACAAATAGTATTGTCACAGTTCCAACCTACATTGTCTCAAATTCTCCATGAAAACCATTAATCATTGTCTAACGTGCCAAGTGAATTAATAATCTTTATAATAGGACATTCACATATATGATAATTTTATGAATTTTTCATGATACAAATCTCCCCTCTGAAAATAAGTCTTGTCTTTCAAATTTAAATACAAGTCTCATGTTTTGTAACAATCCCTTGAATAGAGATCTAATAAAAATATACACACATCAGAGAGTTTCTGAATAAATTTTTTATTCTCTTGGTTATAATTTTTACTCCTAGCAAAAATATTATGAATCACTCAAGGGGTTTGAATTGTTTTTTTTTGGGGGGGGGGTGTTAAATTTTTAAGTAGTACTTTGCATACGTAAATTAGAATATGATTTATCCTCATGTTAATTGTTTCTTAGTTACAGAATTCTATCAAATTCACTATTATTTTGATGTTTTATTAAAACTAATATAAGAATAACTTATAAAGTGAAGAATTTTCCATAAGTTATCTGAAAGTAAATTGATGAGCTTTGGTCAAGGATTTATGGTTTGAATATCTGACCTGGGTCCTGATTACTTATTGGAAACAACACTGGAAAGACTCAGTTTCCTTGCCCTGGTTTGCCTTTTCTGTAGCTGAATGTGACAGCGCACGGAGTGAATAAAACACCAAAGGTTTATTCAGCTGGAGGTCCTGGAGGCTGAGGAGTCTACTGCTGACCTTGGAGCAGAAGGGGAGATGTGCATTTGAGCATCTTCTAGCGTCTCCAGGCTGTGTGCAGAGTAAGAAAGCCATCCAGAGAGTCTGGGGTCAGGAAGACGGCGGAGCTTCCCCGGCCGCCATCTTCCCCTTGGGTCTGCTTTGCCATGCAGCGTAGCAGCTCAGGTCCTGTCGCCTCTGTCTTTCCCTGCTGTTCTGCTCCCTGATCTGTTGACACCCACCCCTTTCGTCCAGTATTCTAAAGTCTCAAGACAGTGTCTGTGAAACCTCTTCCAAACTCAGCTTACATAAAATGACTTGCATAAAGGCAACATTTGCCCCCAAAGGAACCTGGTCTCCGGCCTCTGGGTATCTTCCAAAGGAAAAGGGAAACTGGAGAAATACCCTCCTCATCACAGGGCTCTCCTTGTAAACCCTGGTGTCCCGGCATGGCTCTTCACCCTTCCACCCGGCAAACAACTGTGAAACACCCAAGTCTCTTGCCTCCCTCAGGGACTGGCTTCAGTGGATCTGTTTTCTTCCGCTGGAGCTGTCTCCTGAATTTTCCGCTGGGCAGCGAGGAGGACGAAGCTCAGATCCTGACAACATCTGGGGTAGGTCTTCTGCAGGTCTGCAGCCCTGGGGCGCTGCCAGGTGTCACATGGCATAAAGGGGGCAGGCAAGTGACAAAGACAAGATGACTTTTATCGAAGAAACTCCAGAGATAACACACTAACCCATTAGCCCACAGTTTTCTATTTGCAGTCGTGATGACACTCGTGTATTTTTGTTTATTTTCAGACACTGAACACAATTTCAATCCATACCCACTCCCGAAGCTCTTTCTTGACAGCTACTAAGTTTCTCTCTCTGTTTTTATTTTATTAAAAATCCCTTTTCAATAATCAAAATGAGAGCATTGTTTTGGTGAAATATTTAAGTTTGTACTTTTTCTTAAATTTTTTTATGTGCATGGGTGTTTTGCCTGCAAGTAGATCTGTGACCAGGATGCATGCCTGGTCCATGTTGAGGCCATAGGAGGCATCAGCTCCGCTGGATCTGGTTACAGACAGGTGTGAGCTGCCATGTCAGGGGTGGGGATAGAACCCAGGTCCTCCGGAAGAGCAGCAAGTGCTCCCAACCACTGAGCTATCTCTCCAGCTGCTTATCTTCAGAAAGAAAATGGAGGTTAAGGCCAGATTATGTGATATTCTCTCTTGTTCTAAAAATGCATACTTTTGAAATCATGCTATAAATATTTTGATTCATAAACATGGGAGTATTTTGACCTGCTGTGTTCTTTTTTATTCAACATAATTCATATTTATTACATTTCTTATTGAAAATTTAATATCTGAGTATTACAGTAATAAAACTGTTCACTAAATATGTGATGGGTGGTATTGTTATGTTAACTACCTCCTTCACATTACTGTTATACATAATTTTTGATGTCCATAAAGGTGATTGAATATTATAATAAAGTTTAAAGCAGTTATACCATTTTTCACTTTATTTCAGGTAACAAAATATTTGTTCCAAGCATGTGGTAACTGTGGTATTTGATTACCTGGCCCTGTATGTGGGCTTCAAGCTGTCCTGTTTCATTAGAAATGTCCTTGGACTAGAAACGCTAAACCTGGGTCTTCAGCCAAGTTCCCCAGAACACTAGAGCTGTGTGAATGTAAGCAGGTTATGCTCTACATCTAGCTGCTTGCTTGTTTTTTTTTTTTTTTCAGTATTCAGTTCACTCAGTAAGCATGCCCTGAGACCTTCTTGTTGTCTCAACACCATGAGAGAGATTGAGAGACAAACTCCAAGAGAACAGTGATGACTGGGTAATTTTCAAAATGTAACTATGTAACTGTCATGTGAACATAAAGCAAATGCCAAAGAGAAAATTTAATCAATGATAGAAGCTGTAAGATGGTAAAAGTTGCTCAAAGACAAAATAAGAATTGACTGTATGGTTGAAAGGATGCTTGATTAGAACACGCCCCACCCTATGGATGCGTAGAGCCAGCTGCCACCTTGAAGGTGGCAGATACGAGTGACCGTGGACCAGAGAACTAGATCTGGCTCCAGACTCCATGTTCCAAAGTGGTAACAGTTTATTATTTTTTAAACATTTTTCCCCATGGAGGTACTTCCATTCAAATTCTCTTTTCTTACATTATATTTTCTAAGAAGCTTATAAAATAGCAGACTTCCATGTGGCTTTTCCGTATTAGTTTTGGTTACCTCTGTTTACACCAACTGCAGTATTTACAAGTCCACTTTCATGTCCCATGTCTTCTACGATCCTCACTTCCTCAGGGCCTCTTTCACTTACCCTAAAGGCCCATGCCTATCTTTCTGGCCTTTATCATCATGCAAAGGAAAATACACAACTCTGAAATTTTCTATGGAGGATCTACAAAGGACAAGGTTTGTCTTTCTAAGCTGTGTTACCTCACTCAGCCTATGTTAGGGCAGCCTATGTTCTTAGGGAGAGGTTAAAGAAAAAAAAAAGAGGAAAAGTGAGAGGAAAAAAGATACGTGGGTGGTTAGGAACGAAGATGGTCTGTTCCATTGACCCTGGGCATTATGTATAAATAAGAAATTGTTGCCTGGGGAAACAAGACTTGATGGAGAGTGGCTGTAGGGCCCGGGTCTAGACTAATCTGACCTCTTAGGAAGGCCCAAGTGGGGACTGAAGACTCTCACTGCACTCCTTACTGTGATGGCAGCTAGGAGGTGGGGTCAAAGCATGGGTGTAACTCCTACACCAAGTTGCAAACTAGAGTTCTGGCCAAAGTATGAGTAGGATCCCTAACCTCACCCTAAAATATGTTTGTGTCCAATACACACAATTCTTAATGTAGGCACGTCAAGAATAGTAATGCCAGCATGCAACTGGTTTACAATGTAAAATGAAGTGGCTGAAGATTTTTATATTTAATTATTCTCAAGAATTTTAAGGAGCAGATTCAGTATTGGCTCATGATATTTTTCACTTGAAATGACATGCATACAGAAAAAAAATTACATTAAATCAGTGACCACTAACATATATAATTACTTTAAATCTGACTATACTTCTTTGTAAAAACAAAATAGAAAATTTACATTTCTCTATTTCTGAAATGTAAGGAAGGCCCAGTTAAAGCAGAAGGATGAAAAGTTGAAGGGTGTCATGTAGACTTGGTTATTATCTTTACCAGTTGAAGATCTAGCCAGCAGAAGGACATGCCACTAAAAATGGAAGTTTTAATAAGCTTCTTTGTAGGGCCTGCCCCCCCCCCCCCCCCTTTTTGGTTGCTGTTTCCTTTGTTGCTGACCTTGACCTTGATGTCCTCCCTATGCTAATCCCCTGCCGTTTTCCTCCCTCCTGAATGTTTATGGGAGGTTCCTTGTTTGTGTATCCTGCATATTGGGCGTTAACAGCTAGGATGCAAGAATGTAAAACATCTGTAGTGAACTTCTGGCCTCCAGGGTTCTCCCATTGTGCTGTAAGCCTGTATGTATTTAAGGCCTCCTCCCCCCTTCAATAAACGGCATTTGGCATTCTGCTGAGACTAATGACCCGCTGTTTTGTCTCTCTCTGTTCTTTAATCCACAGCCCCTTGCTCGGACATGGTGAACGGGTGGTGGTAGCACGGGTGTTACCGCTACACTTCCTGCTTTATTGGTCAATCGGGTATCGATTTATTTTCAAACCCCAGAGACCCTGATATGTGCAAGGAAACACCACAAACAAAGGTTTTAGCGGCTTTTGGCAAGAGTGTAGACAGCAGATCATCTCTCCCTGTGCCTTAGGAGAGACTTTGACAGTCTTCTCTTTTGTCTTCCTTGGGGATTTGGAAAGGTGTCATCCACTAGGCCTGTTGAATGGTTCTGAAGTGGGGAGTGTGGAGACACAGGATAGCTTTGGGAGGGTTCTGGGTCAATACCACAGACCCTGAGTTTATTACTCACAGTCTTTATATACCCAAAAGCAAGGGGGGCAAAAAGACCTCCCCTTTCAAAGACATCACAGTTCAAGGTACAAATTACAGTAAGTGTAAACACCTCCTTAGTACTCAAGACATCTGGTGACCATGCCTTATGGCAAAGTATCCTGTAAATAGGCCTTGAAGTATGACACCTGGTAACCACGCCTTTGGCCAAAACATCCTATTATGCAGCCTTGCAGGAGAAAACAAGCTCTACTCTCTGACCTTGAGTCAAGATGAAAACAAGCCACGAGCTGGGGTCTCTGTGGGCCCCACAGAAAGGAAGACAAGACAAGGTGAAGAAAAAAATTGGGAGAGTGAGTGCTGAGAAAATTAGATCACTCAGAACTTGCCTTTAGTTCTGACATAACCTCTAAGGTTTTATTATTTATTATTCAATGTATGTGGATGGAGGTGGGTGGGTGCAATATGGTGTGTTTGTGTTGCATGTGTATGAATACACAAGTGTGTTTGTCCATGTGTGCACATGCAGAAGCCAAAGTAGGACCTCCTTTTTTCTGCCTTATGGCCTGGAGACAGGGACTTTTTACTACATAAGGGGTCATCATATCAGCCAGACTGGGTGGCTTGTGGGCTCTTCAATTCCACCTAATGCTGGGGTTATAGGCACACACAGCTATGGCTGGCTTTTCATGTGGTGCTTGGGATTGAACTCAGGGACTTATGCTTGCAGAAAAAATGTTCTCACACACTGAGCCATCTCCCTACTCCCTCTTATTCATTTTAAACATCTTTAAAAAACTTATATGTAGTTTCTAAAACTCATTAGATTTTTTAAAATTACTAATTTTATCATGTTTCTTTTGATACCAATTAAAGTAGGGTGCCCATTCACGACCTTTAATTCCATTGACTAGGATTTCTAGCTTACTTTGCAAAGAAAAAAAATGAATAAGCAATAGAAAACAATATCAACAAGGAAAAAAACAATTTAGGGCTATCAAATGTTCCCCCATGGGGAGAACACATTGCTATCATTGTGGTTGGGTGTATCCAATTATGCAAAGAGTTTCAGGTTAAATTAACACAGCAGCACAAGACCAGTTCATGTACCAAAGGACAGTTTTCTCCAAATATTTCTTCTTCTTTACACTCTATTTCCCACCTTTGCTTATGGTCATGAGCTTCTCTGTGCTGGCCAGGGACCCTGTGTGTTGGGTCAGACTTCTGTGTGAGGTAACTCCCTTAGGTCCCACCGTGCTGTACTTGCTCTACTGTGCTGCAGGCTTGTTCGCTTGTTTACAGGAACATGGGTGCATTCCAGACATTAGGTGATCGATCACATCTTATCTGTTTTTCCCAGCTGAGCCACAAATTAATTCCCCCCAACCCAACCAAGAAACTACTACATTGTTTGGGTCTCCCTATGGGATTATGGCACATCACAGGGTGTTTCTCCAACACTTCCACTGCTGTGGATATTGCTCTGTATAAATAAAACACTGATTGGCCAGTAGTCAGACAGGAAGTATAGGCGGGACTAACAGAGAGGAGAATTGAGGGAACAGGAAGGCAGAGGGAGAGACCTGCAAGCTGCTGCCATGACAAGCGGGATGTAAGGTACTGGTAAGCCACGAGCCACATGGCAACTTATAGATTAATAGAAATGTGTTAATTTAAGGGAGAAGAAGTAGATAACAAGAAGCCTGCCACGGCTATACAGTTTATAAGTAATATAGGTGTCTGAGTGGTTATTTTATACGTGGGTTGTGGGACTGCAGGGGCTTGGTGGGACCTGGAGAGAAGCTCTCCAGCTACATTCCACCATGTTGGACTCATCTTAAGGATGTTTGTGATCAGTTACTTACTTAATTCATAAAGTAAATGCAGCAAGGTTGCAAAGAGTAGTGGATGTCATGGGAACCCACAGAATTAGATAGTGTATAAGTGGCTGGATGCTGATTAATGATCACTCTGAAAACAAAGAAGAATAGACCAAGTGCTTTAAAGCTGAATGTTCTGGAAACTTAAAGTGGCAGTCCATGGAAGTCTTGGATCAGGACTTATTTATTAAAGGATGAAATTGATATAACGCACTCATGAATACAGAATGAAGCAGTGCCGCTCCCTCTTCATCCACCAGAAAGGGATATGGAAAGTCTGGAGCAGGTCCCCAAGCCCTGGTGCCTGGAAGCCTTCCACAGTCCATGATGCCATGCAAACCTCCCCCTCGATTCGTAAAGCCTCATATACTCTCAGAGGAAACCATACACATTGGTCCAACCTGCTCCATTCCATTGGTCATTAGACCAAATGGCCAAATTCCCACATTTTCCCCCTTTTCTCTAAAATGAAAAGGAAGGTTCTAATCCTAACATAACAAAAACTATATACAATAAGAACAATTATCAAGTATTGTCCAGAGAAAGAAAAAGGTAATAATTTTAACATGGAATGAAACTACATACAAGAACAATGATCAAGAAGAAAATACATCCTGGACATCCAGACCATAGTAATAGGCATTTTTTTATAAAGATTACTCCAATAATTGTCCTTTCTTGAAGAGTCTATGTTTTATACTTTTTGTGTCCTTAGCTAAGATTTGAGAGGAACAGTAACTGTAAATATCTAGTCTTCAACCCTGTCAAAGACCTGAGAAGGAAAATAATATTATCTGAGTAAGCAGAAAGTGCAAGCAAGCAACTTCCAAAATTGCTAGGAATAACAGAAATAGCTGGCTACCTAGACAGTCACCCAAGGTTTCTCTGCAATGTTGGGCCATCCAACTTTGGCTTATAGACCTAAAATATTTGACAGACCTTTTTCAGGGGCACAAAAATTTGAAGGACTGTCCTACCTTATCTTGGCAAAATTCAACAGTCACTTTTCTTGGTGTCCTGCTTGTCCAGATTGGACAACATGCTTACTGTCAGTAGTCAAGACAGGTTTTGCCCAACAGGCCAGTTTTGCCAAAAGGAAAATAAACTCCATGTAGAGTGTCTTCGATGCCCAACATCCTCTTGTGAGTAGATCAGTGCTGCCAAGGACAGACATGTCTTACACCCAAGGAATTCTAAGTTATTAAAACATTTTAAATGCCATTTCCTGTAAGTCTTTGAAGTGAATGAATATCATCTATCTATTTAGAGCATATCTCTGTGTGCCTAGAAAACTTAACTAACACTACTATAAGTTTGACAAACATGGGTGACTGTTAACCTGTAATTCCTATTAACCTACATACTTTAAGGACTAAAGCTCCACATTATATAAATACACAAGCTGTAGAGGTAATACCTTATGCAAAAAGAGAAACAATTGTACAATATAAGGACAACAACCTCACCATTATGACAATATACAAAAATATCTTAACCAGAGGTAGAACTGTAAATGCAATATGACAAAACAACCTTAATTTGCATCAACATACAAAAATATCCCAAACAGTAGTAGAAACATACATACAGTATAACAAAAATTATTTTATAATTGTATCAATATACAAAAATATCTTATACAGAAGAAAGAACATATATACAATATAACAAAAATTATTTCAAATTTGTATCAATATACAAAAATATCTTAGATGGATATAGAAACATATGTACAGTATAACAAAAATAACTGAATTTGTATCAATATACAAGAACCCGTACCAATGTAAATTATTTAAAACTTATAGTCTACCTTTTATTCCTACCATTCCTATCCCCCTTTTCTCTATTCCAAATGAGATCCCTTTTGTTTAATCTCTATTGTTCCACTGCAACCCAGTAACAACTTATTACCAAACCCTAAAGATGACAATTATCTATAACCCTGAGAAAAACACAAAAACCATCCACCCCACCTATTCGGAAGGTGGGCATCATGTTCCTAGAATTTCCTCCTGCTGTCTGGGGGGTGATGGTATCTCTCTGGGACCCTGTGAAAACTAAAACAATGGTTAAGTCTCAGGAGGACTAGCTGCAACAGTTGTAGCCAGTCACTGAGTGATGAGTAAAGCTTAACTGAAGTTCTGTTGGGAGTGGTAAAAGAGGGTGAACCATCTCAGCCAGCCACCTTGGAATTGTCCTGAGCAGTTTGTAAACCAAAACCAATTTTTGGATGGCATTTATCAGCTTAATGGCATTATAGTAATTTAGGTAGAATCGTTGTAGTGGGGCCCCAACTTCCTTTTGGAGACTTTAGAGATCATTGTTAGGAAAATCATCATCCACTGTGGAAAACTTAAACATCATTAATATCAAAATGGAAATTTTAATTTTAAAGAAAGTAATATACCTTTTTAAAGAGTCAAATTAGATTCAAGGGATGGAGCTTTGTAACAATAGTCCCTAGAATTTGGTTTTCTTCTGTCCCATACCAGGTGGCCCTTCTGATATGAGACACAGACTCTGAATTTTCTTTTAACAATATGCTTGGGTCTAGAGAAGGAGAAAGCCACACTCCAACTCCAAAGCCAGCTTTAGTTTTTAATTGAGTTGGGACAATAAATATTTCAAGAGGTAAAGAGATTTACCCTGTAGAAGTACCTATACCACCATGACAGATTATTTTTCTTAGTAAAATTTTCCATACAGTTCTCCCTCCTTCTTTAGATGTCTATTTGTCCAAAGGTCCTTGATGTCCTTAAAATGGGTATTTTTATTCTCCTGTAAAGACAAAAACAGAACCCTGCCCTGACCCTAATTTGGTGGGTTTTTCCTTTGAGATGTTGAATCACCACATCGGTTTATGAATAATCATTTCTTCTAATCAAGAGGTCTCTCCTGTTTGAATTGAATCTTTATTAATTTTGATAGTATCTACAGCTTTTCTTCTCATGTAGAAACAAAAGCAAAACCCCTTCCCCAATGTAACACATAACCTGGTTTCCATTCTGAGGTCAACACATCTTCAAAGTACACAGGCTGATTTAACTCAGTAGTTTTTTTTTCTATTGTTCAATGCCTCTCTACAGCTGTTGTTCCTTCCTCATTAGCATTTAGAAAATTTAAGGTTAATAAGGCATTATGAAATCTATCTCCAGGGGTCTTAGCTCCCCCTTTATGTTTATTTTGCATTTCTTTTAAAGTGTGATTAGATCTTTCTATAACCACTTCCCTGTTGGATTATGTGGTATACCTGTAATATACTTTATATTATAATATGCAAAAAACTGTTTCATTTTACTAGAAACATATGCTGGAGCATTGCCAGTCTTAATTTGTACAGGTATTCCCATGATGGCCATGACTTCTAATAGACATATAACTACATGATCAGCCTTTTAGAACTCAAAGCAGTTGCCCATTGAAATCCTGAATATGTATCTATGGTATGGTATACATATTTTAATTTTCCAAACTCTGCAAAATGAAGCATATTCATTTGCCATATCTCATTTCTTTGAGTATCTTTAGGGTAGCTCCCTGCAGGTAATGGAATTTGTTTATACAATGATAGTTCCTTACAATTTCCTTGGCTTGTTGTCAAGTGATTGAAAAATCCCTTTTCTAACCCTTGCTAGTGACGTGGTGTTTTTTATGAAGTTTTGAGGCCTCCAGCACATTTACTCCAGCACATGATCAATTTCATCATTATCTTGTGCTAGAGGGCCTGGCAGACCTATATGTGTTATATATATTGAATGATTCCTATTCCTGACTGTTTCCTGTAAACGTATAAATAGTGAAGTTAATTCTGATTCATCAGGAAGAAGCTCAGTGGTATCAATGTATAAAACAACTCTTTCTGCATATTGAAAATCAGTAACTATATTGAGAGGTTCTATAAAATCTGTCAATACCACGAGAATAGCATATAATCCTGACTTTTGGACAGAATCATAAGTGCTACTTAAATTTCCTAATTTGTAACTTGACTTTCCTGATTTATTTGCATCAGTATAGAATGTAGGGGTTCCACTTACTGGTGTTCCCCACACAATGTGAGGAAGAATACAACTGGTTCTTTTTATAAATTGAAATCTCTTGCTTTTTGGATAGCTGTTGTAAATCTCTCAAAAAATTACTTCAAGGTCTTTGCCAAGTTCATTTTCTGTCCACAAAGAGGAAATTTTAGCAATAGTAAAAGGTACTACAATTTCTTCTGGGTCCATTTCTGTCAGTTGACAAAACCTTAATTTCCCTTTTAGAATCAACTCAGAAACCTTTTCCACATATGTCTTGAGTTTTTTACTTTGTTTGTGTGGTATACATTTTCATTCTAAGATATTATCTTCACTCTGCATTAAAATCTCTGTAGGGAGGCTGGACGGCAGTGGTGCATGCCTTTAATCCCAGTACTCAGGAGGGAGAGCCAGGTGGATCTCTGTGAGTTCAAGGCCAGCCTGATCTACAGTGTGAGATCCAGGACAGGCACCAAAACTACACAGAGAAACCTTATCTTGAAAAACAAAAAACAAACAAACAAAAAACAAAAAAAAAGAAAGAAAGAAAAGAAAATCTCTGTAGGGGAATGTGTAGAGGGTAATATAGCCAGAATGCAGTCAAGCTCCAGATCCAAATGACCCACATGTGCATCCTGTAATTTCTTGTCTACCAAAGCCAATTCTCTCTTAGCTTCAGCTGACAATTCTCTGAGACTATTTAAGTCTTTGTCACCTTTTAAGGTTTGAATCAAATTACTCAATTCTGGAGTTGTTACTCCAATAGTTTGCCATATATAGGTAATGTCTCCCAGCAATCTTTGAAAGTCATTAAGAGTCTGCAATTGATCCCTCCTAATTTGTACTTTTTGGGGTTTAATTTTTTGTACACATATTTTATATCCTAAATAATTAATAGAATCTCCTCTTTTTATTTTTTCAGGAGCAATTTGTAACCCCCACCAAGGCAAAACTTTATTTCTTCAAACATTTTTCTGAAGTGTCTACATTTGAATCAGCTAACAAGATATCATCCATTTGCCGGGCGGCACACCTTTAATCCCAGCACTAGGGAGGCAGAGGCAGGTGGATCTCTGTGAGTTTGAGGCCAGCCTGGGCTACCAAGTGAGTTCCAGGAAAGGCGCAAAGCTACACAGAGAAACCCTGTCTCAAAAAACCAAAAGAAAAAAAAAGATATCATCCATTTAATGGGGAATTATATATTGAGGAAACTGTATATGAATTACTTCCAGTGGCTATCCTACAAACTATTGGCACAGAGTGGGCTGTTCAGCATCCCTTGTGGGAGAACCTTCCATTGATATCTTTTAACAGGCTGAGAGTTATTTTTAAGTAGGCACTGTGAAGGCAAAATTTCCCCTATCCTTTTCTTGTAGAGGTATAGTGAAGAAAAAAGTCTTTTAAATCAATAATTATAATAGGCCATCCTTTAGGTAACAGAGAGGGCAAGGGAATTCCAGGCTGTAGAGAGCCCATTGGCTAAATTACTTTTTTTATTTGTGGCTCTCAGATCTGTCAGCATTCTCCATTTTACAGATTTTTTTTTGATAAACAAATATAGGAGAATTATAAGGGCTGGATAATTCTTTAATATGTTGAGCATTTAACTGCTACTGTACCAGCTGTTCTAATGCCTGTAAGTTTTCTGATGTCAAAAGCCATTGTTCTACCCAGACAGGTTTTTACCATTTTAAAGGTAGGGATGTTGGTACTTCTGAAAGATCAACAGCTGTTGTGTTCTGTTTTTGGACAGCTGAATGGTTGGTAATTGTTCTTTATAATACCTTCTAATATCTTTCCCAGAAACACGTGTAGGTTTACAATTTGTTTCTGAAATTGTAGCAATGTTAATCTGGGTATTCTATTGCTGTAACAAGTCACAATCTCATAAATTCATTGTTATATTAGTCACATATTGCTTCAAATTTCCTCTCTGCCCTTCTGGCCCTATACATTTAACCCATCTAGTGCTTTATTTTACCTGAGATGAGATTCCAGTCCCTAAAAACTGAATATCTACCTCCTGAAGAAGTCAATTTGGGTGCCATGATTCTGGTGTAATTACAGTTACATCTGCACCTGTGTCTAGAAGACCTTCAACTACAATGCCATTTATTCATACCCCTCAGCCTTAGCCTTTGATCATTTATTTAACTCTGCCAAAATATTCATTTTATGGTTTTTCATGGAACTTTTGTTTCATATTTTAAAGCTGTTGTGTCATCCAGAGCAGGAGGGTTTTTTGCCATAGGCTCTAGGTCCTTTAATTGCTCTGGGGAGAAGTTTCCCCCATGGTGACAGGGAATGACTAAACCATGTTTGATATGGGGGCCTGTGAGAGAGCCCCCAAGGTGTTTTCTGATGGTAAAAGGTTGCCTTGCTTGTCCCTTGTTGACCTGCATTCATTGGTCCAATGTCAGCCTTTGCTTCATCTTCTGCATAATCCAGAAGGCTAGGTGCCTTCTGCTTGAGTTATCCCTAGAGGAAACATTGTTTCTAGGAATACTCTGCGTACAATTTCTTCTGAGATGACCTTGTTTACCACAATTAAAACATACAACATTTTGACTTCTACTTATGCCTTTGGAAATAACCTCTCCTACCCAAGCTTTATCATAGTCAAGAGACTCAATATTGACTATGAGTTGGATCCATTCTTCTATGGGTGCTGATCTGAACTTTAGTGGTCCAATTACCATTTTGCATTGTAAATTAGCAATTTCAAATGCCAAAGATTGAATCAGTACTCCTTTAGTCTCTGGGTCTGATATCATTCTATTTACAGCTGAAGTAAATATTTGCAAAAATTCGGTGAAGGGTTCTTTTGAGCCTTGTATAACCTTAGTGTATGGCTTGGTCCTCTTTCTAGATTTTTGATCTTGTCCCAAGTATTTAAGGTTGCTGTATGGCACAGGGAGAAGGTGTGTTCATTATATGTAGCCTGACTATTTATATCAGTGTAACTGTCTTCACCAAGTATTTGATCTTGGTAAATCTCAAAACCTGTAGCCTTACCTTGCTGTTCAATGGCCTTAGCTTCTTTCAACCAGCTGCTCCATTCTAGTTGAGGACCATATTCCAATAATTCTATGACTAATTGTTTCCAGCCCTTTGGAGTAATTTTGTTCTGAGTGGACCATGTATTCAACATTTGCCTCACATATGCTGAATGCATACCATAGGAAAGTATTGCTTCCTTAATATTAAATCTAACAATTGTAATAGGATCCCATTTATATTCCATAAATCCTTGGGGATATTTGTTACTTGGTTGCCTTTCATAAATGGTAACAGAATAAATCATGGATGGTGTAGTAACAACCTTAGGCCACTCTTTTGTAATTCTATAAGGTAATGATGAGGTTGGTTCTCCTTGGAATTCTTCTGTCTGTGTCTGAATGTTTTTATTATCAGTTCTAATAAATTTTTCTAAGCTTTGGAATTTACCAGTAATTGCCTTCTGAGAAGTAAGCTGCTCTAGAGCCAGCATGTTGTCAGTCAGTTTTTTGTTCTCTTCAGTTGTAAATACCTCTAAGGCTGTCTGATCCTCTCTAGTGACTCTCTGTAAGGTTTGCATTTTATCTTCAAAGGCTTCTTCTAGAGCTCCCATGTTCTCAGTTATGTTTTTGTTTTCTTCTATTGTAAATTCCTCTAGTCAAAGTTGCTGACTCCACTGCTCCAGACAACTGTGGGCTCCGGACTTGCTAAAGGCTAACATGGACCAGCCCAGCTAACATGATTCTTCTCTGTCCCTATGGGTTAAGGCAGCTACATGCTACTGACAAATGCCCCCTTGCCCAGTCTCTGACCAGCTTTTCAGTCTTTGGGGGGGGGCCCTGACAATGGCACCCCAATGCCAGCTCGAAGTAGTTCCAAAAGAGAATACGTCGTCCCATGTCCTCTGTTCAGAAAATGCTGAAATGTTGGGTCAAAAGAAAACTCCCTGGCATAGAGACAAGATGGCTAACTATGCATGGACTATGCATGGCCATTACAGGCCATGAGTTACTAGAATAGGCCACGAATTACTAAAGTCCAGGAATCAGGACCATAAATTTAAGATTAAAATTTGCCAAAAAGAAATAAAGAACTAAAAAATCTAGTTCCCAGGGCAAGCTGACTCAACCATTATTCAACCACCCCTGTAACAATGTAACAATGTAAAGAGATTTCTGTTAAGAGATGTGCTCAACTGTGACTGGGATAGTTGCAAGTGTTCCAGGAAGGACCACTGTGACCTGTGTGTAAACTCCACTCCCGCCCTGATACCCCCCTTGAGGTTTCGGGAAGAATGTGCACACTGATGTAACTGTATCCCCCTCTGTGATCACTCTGTAACCAGACAATGATCTTATGAAATTAGCTTTTAGACATAAATCAATCGAAATGACATTGTATGGGAATTGTAATCTTGTGGCTTTTGTGGGTTTTTCCTTTAAAATCACCTATGAACTATGGTGCGATGTGACTCTTGCTCTTTGGAGCTTGAGTTTGCCCTTCTGTATAGTCGCTTCAATAAATGCCTCTTGCTATTGCATCAACTGGACCGGAGTCTGGGTTCTTGGGGTGCCCACTCGAGAAGATAGTACCCTGGGTCTGGGGTCTATCAGTGAATCTCTGTAAAGTTTACAAATTAACTAATATATAAATGAAATTAAATGAGCTATCTAAATGAAATGCTCTCAAACAAATAGAATTTAAATAACTAGATCAGAATAAATCAATGGACTAATGACCATGATAAGGATGGTCCAAGACCTAGAAAGAACTCACCGTTCTTCTGAGGAAACAGTGATGGATGACTGAGTGCCAGGAACCCTAACTGGTATATGATTCCCACACAGATGAGTGGCGGTGAGTGGATCAACCATGGTGTCCCACATTCAGGGGCTAAAATCTGTCAATGCAAAACACAGTACCTCAAAGAGAATAAGTGATAGTTTATTCTGGAGACAAATGTCCATGACTATGGATCAGGAAGATGGACTCAGATTACAGCAAATTCCATGTTCCTAGTGGTAACAGTTTATGAGGATTTTGTACTTACAGAAAAGAAGAAAAGAAGAAATCGAGGTTCTTTTAAAATACATCAGTGGGAACATCCAGAAGGCTGTTTGCAGCAAAGTGCAGGAAACTCTGCTATAGGTCTCAGAAGTTATGGGAAGACATTCATAGGCTCTGAATTTGTCAAAGCCAGTGATCTGTCAGTACATTCCAATGAGATTTACCTGGTAGTTCCAAGGATGTTATATGAAACACAGATGTGAGCAATGGTGATTACTAAGGGCTCAGACAACTTGAGATAATTTGGCTTTGAACCCTCAGCATTTCAACTCTTCACAACCACGGAGGCTTGAGTCCACCAACTGGTCTTGTAGAATCATTCGCTATTGTAAGTGAAACCACGAGAGTCTGTTAAAAGTACATCAAGTGTTTATTAAAATATAAAATGGGGAGAAAATGCATTCATGGATACAGAACAAAGTAAATAGCCATGGTGGTCCTCCATTCTGCCCGGGGGTGGGGGTGGGGGTGGGTGAGTGGAACCAGCAGTCTGGTCCCCGACCACCACAAGAGAGAGCGACCACACACCCCTCCTCAGACTTTAAGCAGTTACATAAGGCTGGTATTCCAAAACTATTGGCAGACCAAATACCCACAACACACTATGGCTTTCTTCCTTCCTTCCTTTCTTTCTTTCTTCCTTTCTTTCTTCCTTCCTTCCTTTCTTTCTTTCTTTCTTTCTTTCTTTCTTTCTTTCTTTCTTGGAATTTAATTCTTTGATTTATGGATTACGTATGAAAAACTTTCTTTCCCTTTCCCTAATCCCTAACCAGACTGTAAAATGTTTTAAAAATTACATAATTATATTTGTGTGCATGTGGAGGTCAGAGGACAACCTACAAGAGTCTGTTTTCTCCTTTTACCCTGTGGGTCCTCAACTTGACAGCAGCTTCCTCGACTCACTAAACCATCTCTTTAGCTCAGGAGTCTTATCTATATAAGAAGACAGGCCTGATTTTCTGCACATTTCTTCCTTTCTTAAAATTTTACAACTTGTCCCCAAATCCAAGTACACTTCGTTTTGTTTTGTTTTGTTTTTATCAAAATCAGTATATAAACTTCAAAGTCAGGTTAACTATTTCAGTATAATATCTTTCTGGGGATTCCCTCCCACATATGCTGAATTAAAACTCTCTTTTTTGGCTGGGCAGTGGTGGTGCAGGCCTTTAATTCCCAGTATTTGGGAGGCAGATCCAGGCAGATCTCTGTGAGTTCTAGGCCAGCCTAGTCTACAGAGCAAGATCCAGGACAGGCACCAAAGCTACACAGAGAGACCCTGTCTTGAAAAACCAAAAACCAAAAGCCAAAACCAACCAACCAACCAACCAACCAACCAAACAAACAAACAAACAAAACCCCCCCCCCCAAAAAAAAACCCTCTCTTTTTCTCTTATTAACCTGTTTATTAACAACATGGTTTCTGGGCTCCAGATTATACTCAGGTAGACAGAACAAGACAGATTAGTGTCTGTAACACAGTTGCTAATTTAGATATTGTCTTCTTAATTCCATTCAAGGAAATATAAGTAATTGGTATAGGAATAATTTATATTTCCCAGTAATATTTTTCCTGACAGAACTGCAAATTATCTAATTCAGTTAAAAAAAATAGAAAGTTAAACAAAATCACATATTCCTAGGAATTAAATATTCCTTCCTGTGTTAGCAGAAGCCCTGATCATACTGGGTACTGGATCCAAATACTCAGCGTTATTAAGAGAAAATGACACAATGCATACAAAATGTAATTCATTTACTGTTTTGGTCAAAGCTCAAGACAGAAAATTTCAACCTGTCTTCACCTTGCCTATAGCAACGGTCCACTATAAAAAAGATGAAAAAAATGTAGATTTAGCTGTGTGCACAACTTAGTGGAACTGGGAGACACTGTTTGTCTGAGACCCAGGTCCCTTGCCTTTGGGGTGGGCCATTACCACTCAGCCTGTCGTTCCCTGAGTCCTAGCACCCCATTACACTTCTGCTTTGTGTTCTTTAACCTTGAAGGACATGGGACTTTGTGTCATCTGGTGAGCGCTCAATAGCTGAGTTAGTGAGTGGACTCTCACACAGATTCTACCCAGAGCACATGCTGCATATAAAAATGAGAGCCACGTGCCTACACCTGAAATCAAGTTTATGAGCAAAAGGCAGCAGGAGGCAAGATTGGACTGCGTCTAAGATCGCCACCTAGAGGAACAACTGGCAATGTGTGTAAGGACTCTATGCTCCCCTCCATTCTAGCTTGTAGGACATTCTCATCTTAATGACTTTGTCTCTTATTCCTAACAACATTTTCCCCAGTCCATTGTTGATTATTATTCTGTGCTTTGGTGTATCATGTCTCATGGTCATTTTGAGCACACGCATAGGGGGAAGGGCATGTAAATGAAACTGAAGTGAGGAAAGGAGATTTGTAAAGAGCTGCTGCCTTAGGCTAAGTTTACCTGGACCTCACAGGTTACAGAAGCTGGTAGCAAATATCTTAGAGCAAACCCTGCACACACAGACTTTTCACCTGCCATAGTAACAAGATTAAAAGCAATTTGTCTGCAAAACAAGTTTAGTTCTCTCAGAAGATTGCATTTACAAATACTCAACCTGCATATAAGTGAGTCCTTACTGTTTATCCTTTTGTGTCTTGATTATCTCACTTGGGATGATATTTTTTCTAGTTCCATCCATTTACCTGCAAATTTATATGATGTTATTTTTTAACAGCTGAGTAATTCTCCAATTTGTAAATGTAAAGGGTACCACATACCACATAAAGGATAATCATGCTACAATTTTCAGACCCAGAGAGATTAAGTAACAAGGAGGGCCCAGGCAGGTGACACATGGATTTCCCTAGAAAGGGAAAATAGAATAGATTTCCTGTATAAACTGGGGGCAGGTGGGGTTGGGAACAGGACAGATTATGTAGAAGCTGTGGAGGGGGAGATTACTGGGAGAGATGACTGGAATTGGGGGTAATTTCAGAGGTGAGGTAGAAACCTAATACAATGGAAACTCCCAGGAATCCATAAGGGTGATCCTAGAGAAGACTCCTAGTAAGGGGGATATGGAGCCTAAACTGGCCATCTTCTGTAGCCAGGCAAGGCTTCCAGTGGGAGGATTGGTACACGAACTCAACCACAAAACCTTCAACCTACACTTCATCCTTCCTGCAAGATGTGCTGGGGTAAAGGTGGCACAGAACTTGTGGGAGCAGCCGACCAATGACTGTTCCAAATTGAGACCCATGCCACAAGAGGGTGTCCATACCAGACACTGTCTGGAGGGTCAGGAACCAGAGTCTGGATAGCCTAGAGACCAAGGATAGAAACAAACACAATCAGCAATAAATAAATAAATAAATAAATAAATAAATAAATAAATAATAAGTCTACGAAATGATTCCTAATGAAACGATTCTTAATGGTATTCTGCTATACTTGTAGACCAGAGCCTAGCATATTCACCATCAGAGAGGCTTCACGCAGCAACTGATAGGAGCAGATGCAGAGACCCACAATCAAGCATTAGGGGGAGCTCAGGGAGTCCTGCAGAAGAAAAGAAAGGATTGTAGGAGTCAAGGAGTCAGCAATACCACAAGAAAACAGCTCTCAACATCAACTAAACTGGGCTCACAGGAGTTCACAGAGACTGAATTGGCAATCAGGCAGCTTGTATGGGTATGAGCTAGGTCTTCTGCATCTGTGTTACAGTTGTGTAGCTTGGTGTTCTTGTGGGACTCTGAACAGTGGGAATGGGGGCTGTCTCTGACTCTGTTGCCTGCTTTTGAGACCCTTTTTCTCCAGCTGGGTTGCCTCATCCAACCTTGATATGAGGTATGTGCCTAATCTGACTGCATCTTGTTATGCCATGTTCAGTTATATCCCTGGGATGCCTGCCCTTTTCTGAAGGGAAAAGAGTAGAAGTGGACCTGGGGGAGAGGGGCTATGGAAGGGAAGGGCTGAGAGGAGTGGAGGGAGGGGAAACCATGGTCAGGATGAATAAATTAAAAAAGAAAAAGAAAAAAGAATACTCAGCCTGCAAGATGTGCCAGGGCAATGGTGGTGCAGAACTTGTAGGAGTGGCCAGCCGATGTTTGGTTTAACTTGAGGCCCACACCACTAGAGGAAGCCCAGACCCTACACTGCCTGGATGGCTTGGAACTGGAGAATGGGTAGCCCAGAGATCTGAGGTAGAATGAAACCGAACAGGCAAGGAAAAAAAAGTCCATGAAATGATTCCTAATGATATTCTGCTATACTCATAGATCAGAGCTGTGTCCAGTGATCTCCAGCAGCAGATGGGTGCAGATGCAGAGACCCACATCCAGATATTATACAGAGAGTCTAAATTGTACGACTCCACTGGGCCCCTCCACTTGGAGATTAGAGAACCTTGAGGAAGATAAGGAGGGAAAATCAAAGGAGTCAGAGGAGATGGAGGACACCAACAGAACACAGCCCACTGAATCAAGTAAGCAAGGCTCACTCACATGGGCTCACAGAGATGGAAACAGCAGGCATGTGGCCTGCATGAGTCTGCACCAGGTCCTCTGTGTATATGTTATAGCAGTTAGCCTGGGGTTTCTGTGTGACTCTTACAGTGGGAGCGGGTGTGCCTTTGATTCTTTTGTGCTGTGGGATGTTCTGTATGTTAAATGTGTTGCTCTGATTGGTTAATAAATAAAACACTGATTGGCCAGTAGCCAGGCAGAAAGTATAGGCGGGACAAGGAAAGAGGAGAACTCTGGGAAGTGGAAGGCTGAGTCAGAGAGACGCTGCCAGCCGCCACCATGACAAGCAAGATGTAAGGTACCAGAAGGCCACGAGCCACATGGCAACTTATAGACTAGTAGAAATGGGTTAATTTAAGATATAAGAACTAGATAACAAGAAGCCTGCTGCGGCCATACAGTTTGCAAGCAATATAAGTCTCTGTGTGTTTACTTGGTTGGGTCTGAGCAGCTGTGGAACTGGCAGGTGAGAGAGATTTGTCCTGACTGCAGGCCAGGCAGGACCAGGAAAATTCTAGCAACACTTTTATCGGCTCTTGAAATTCTTTTCCTCCTGTTGGGTTGCCTTGTCCAGCCTCAACAGGAATGAGAGCTTCCGCCTTGCCCTATTGTATCCTGTTTTGTCCTGTTTGGCTGTATTATCTTGGAGGCCTGCTCTTTCCTGAAGAGGAAATGAAGGAGGAGTGGACCTGGAGGGGAGGAGAAGTGGGTGGTGGTGGCTGGGAACAGTGGAAGGAGGGGAAACTGTGGTCAGGATGTATTGCATGAGAGAAAATCTATTATCAAAAAAAGAAGAAAAAAAGATTCTCTGGGGCTGATGTGATGGCTCAGTGGATAAAAGTGCCTGCCACCAAAACCAATAGCTTGAATCGGTGCTGAGACCCAAATGGTGGAAGGGGAAAACTAATTCCCACAAGTTGTTCTCTGACCTCATGTGTTCTGTACCGCACACACACACACACACACACACACACACACACACACACACACACAGTAAATCCACTAAAAATTAAACAAAAGAGCTTCCCATCAGATTTCTATTTGAGAAGATAATACATTATTGTACATTGAAGAGATTTAAAAATCAAGTGTTGTGGTTCTTACTTTTCCTTACAAGTTAACTGCTCTGAGATTTTAATTTTACACAGTATCAAGAAGAACACTTAATAAATGGCATTTGTGTTTGTTCTCTTTCTAGAGACAGAATCTCTAGAATTATTTAGGCTCAGACTGCAAGCCTGCAATAACAGAATACAGATGCTAAGAACTAATGCTTATTTGCCAACCAAGAACTAAGAACATATATCAATGATCACATTTTGAATGTATTTTAGGATATGACTTAGCTTTCAGGCATTTATGAACAGTACAATTGAGAAAACCTTAAAGTTGACAGTATTTTATATAGCTTACATTAAAATATTGGTTTTAAATTTGCTTTGAAATGAGGATGAATAGATCCAATGAGCCCTTACTGCTTTATAAATTATAGTTCTGTTAGCTTAAGTGACTGCCAGGATGTATGGAAAGATGTTAGTAACTTAGCATCTCAGCTTCAGTTACTTTTTACAACTTGTCAAGGCAACAATCATGATAGTATTGTATCAGGACTATCAGGCTTTCAAATGTTATAAAATTTATAATATATACATATATACAAGTTGTATCTATAAAATATACAGTTACAAAAGAGTAGTAACTCACTTACATAGTTATATATCAAATTGTAATTCATTTCTTAAAAAAAAAACTTTAATTTTGTTACATTCCTTAGCCACCTAAACCCCAATGTTGCCTGATTTTTCTTTGGGCCACCAGCTCACAAAAATGACTTGGAGACTTATTATTAATTATGAAAGCTCAGCCTATATCTTAGGCTTGTTTCTAACTAGCTCTTATAACTTAAATTAATCCATTTCTATTCCTCTACATGTTGCCTCATTGCTCGTGACTTTTATCCCTCCTCCTGTATGCCTTTCTTCTTTCCGGAGACCTCTCTGTTCCCAGAAGTCCCACTTAATCTCTTCCTGCCTGGCTGTTGGCCATTCAGCTCTTTATTAAACCAATCACACTGACACATCTTCACACAGTGTACAGGAATATTCTGCAACACCCCAATAGGAGAAGACATGGTATATCATCTTGATATTCAAAAACTTTATATCTAAAGCAAGTTATTTTATAAATTTTACTAAGAGCAGATGAATATTTTAAGAAATATTGTTATTCTAGATGGTAAGGCCATATTGCTGAAGACAATACCTACATATCTCATTGAACACGGAGAAGTCATGTGGGTGTCTAACTAACCCCTGCTGAGTAGTGTTCATGGTACTGTAAGGTACCCTGAATGCTGCCAGAGCAGAAAGGTAACCACAACCCAGCTACAAATGCTTCAGTCTACAGTGATGGACTACCTCGTGATATGCCAGTGCAATGATGGTGTGAAAGTTGTGAGAGTAACCAACCAAGGTCTGACTGGACTCAAGGCCCACTCCATGAGATGGAAACCATATCTGACAGTGCTTGGGTGGCCAAGAACCTGAGATTACAGAAACCTAGAGGAAAACCAAATACTACTGTTCTGCTAAAGGAATGCAGTAAAACGAAATGACTCAACATTATTCTGCTATATTCATAGATCAATGTCGTGCTCAACAATCATGAGATAATCTCCCCTCTGCAGGTGATGGGAACTAATAAAGAGACCCACAACTGGACAATGTGCTGAGAGTGAGAGAGACCTTGGAATACTCAGTCCTAAATGAGATATCTTCATCAAATCCCTTCCCGCTAGGCTCAGGAAGTGATATAGAAGAGGAAGCTGAAAGCATGTAAGAACCAGTAGAGATGGGTGAAACCAAGGAAACACTTCCTTCCAAACACAACAGGACTGATGCATGTATGAACTCCGAGACCATGACAGCATATACAGGGCCTCCCAGGTTCTAATCCAGATGGAGTCCCACCTCTAAGAGGGGGAAGTGGGCTCCAGCCCCTATCTCCAACCCAGAAGCTGTCTCCAAGTGTCAACTACTTACAAAGAAAAAGTTAGTTTTATTTAACAGAGTCTCACAGGGTATATATACCACAATGAAGGGCAGGCTCTATGCCCAACAGTAGATGGCCAGCACAGAGGAAACTAGGTATTTTCGAAGATTTTCTTTGTCTCATAATAATTTATTTGGACATTTTACTTTTTTTTTAACCTTATTGGTCTTTTTCTTATATATTATGGTTTCTAATTTTGTGTTTTGGTGATGTGTGTGTGTGTGTGGTTGTATATGTTTCTCATTTTATAGATTTTTTTCTTGCTTGTTATATTTTATCCTGGTTTGTTTGTTTGTTTGACTATTTGTTTTCTAAGAAAGGTGTGGAGTTGGATGGATGGGAAGATGTCCAGGATCTAGGAAGAAATGAGGGAGGGGAAACCATGATCAGAATACACTGTATTAAAAATTATTTTCAATAAAAGAAATCTTAGTAATTACAAACATAAAGAACTAGATTCTGTTTTTATGTCTGTGTTTAACTATTGATCATAGAAAACTCTATAAATAAACTTCGGGGCTATAGTCAATTTAATTACATATAACACTTACGACACTCATCTTTTGTCAGTCTCCTGTAATGGTTTAGATATTCATTCATAGCATAAGCATTCTTTAGACTGTTACAGAATGGCATACAATAAATCAGTAACCATACATAGGCTACCAGTACTTTTGGGTTTTTTTCTTCCTTTCTTTCTTTCCTTCTTTCCTCCTTCCTTCTTTCCTCCCTCCCTCCCTCCCTTCCTTCCTTCTTTCCTTCTTTCTTTCTTTTTCTCTTAAGATGCCTGTCCTGTAACCCAAGCTAGCCTTAACTTTCTGATCCTCTGCCTCCTAAGTCCAGATCACAAGTCTGTGTCACCATGCCCACTTGTGCTTTGTCTCACAATTATCCATCCTTTCTTTATTAGGAAACCAAACAAAAAATTAAAATTACATTTCTTGACTTTAAAGCTTCTGATATTGTATCATTAGAATCCAGTTTGTTAGTCATGAGCATGGGAAAGCAGTCCTCATTACTCATCTGTCCTGTGGCAGAATGGGCAGGGGATAGATGCTCACCCATCAATGCCTGAGGCAGATGGGCGAGCTGGCCTTGAGGTCATAAGTGCGGTGGAGTTGCCCTGTCCCCCACCAGCTGCAACACTCAGGAGAGCAGGCCCTGCACCTCACCTGGGCAACATAATAGAGTCAATCCTGTTGGCAGAGGTGTGGGCGAGCCAGCCCCATAGCTGTGAGCATGGGAGAGCTGTTATCATTACTCATCTGTCATGTGGTGGCATGGGCAGGCCTGAGAGCTGGTCTTGCCCTTCATGAACTGCAGCACTCAGGAGAGTGGTCCCTACGCCATTCCTGAGCAATGCAATAGATCTGACCCTGAAGGTATAGATGTTGGGGATCTGATCCTAAGGACATGAAAGCAGGAGAACTGGCCTCTCCCCTTGCTCATCTCTGCAAGGAGTGAACTCACTAGGACAATGCAGGAGAGCTCACCCTAGTGGTGAGGACAAGGAAGAACTGGTGGGCTGACCAACCGTGCAACTACCAAGGACCCGAACCAGGGTTATGTGTTGGCCCACCCCAACATCCATCCAATGTATGATCTGCTGGAGCAAATGAAGGGACCAGTCCTGCAGACCCAAAGCTGCAAGATTTCCACAACATGGGGCAACAGCAGGATAACTAAGAGGAGTTCCAGTGAGGATCCAGCATCAATAGTGTAGCAGAAACCAGAGGACTCAAACCAGACCAATGACTCTCTTCAATGAATACTTGCAATTAAAGATATCTGGACAAAAGGGTTTACTTCATGACTCACTGTGTCACACTACAGCTTTCATGATGAGATTGTTTCCCCCCCCCCTTTTCTTAAATTTTATTTTGAGGAGAGTTTGCAAGGACACAGGGTGGATATGAAGGGATGGGGAAATGAATAGGATGAAGACGCATGATGTAAAAGACACAAAGAATAAATAAACACAAACAAACAAAAACAACAACAACAACAAAAAGAATCCAGTTTGTCTTTAGTTAATGCATAGTCTCATTTGTGGCTATCCAAGGTTTTGTGGATTAACTCTGATTTTATATGTTCATATCCACAATTCAGTCACATTAGGGACACCACTCAGATGTACGCACTCAATTACATAGTCATTAAAAATGTACCATACCTGGGGTGTGAATGGCCTGAGGTTTTTAGTTCAAAATCTTGTCAACTTTAACTGCAAAAACATTTGAAGTATCTGAAATACCATGCTTTCTACGAATATAAGTAAGGCACAGTTAGGGAAAGCTCAGCTGGCCCATGTCAGAGAAGGAAAGACCCGTGAGTTTTCCTTGAAACTGCTGGCCACTGGGGCAGAAGACTAAGCTTTTCTCATTGACAAGTAGGTGGTTGCAGTTATTAACTCTACTCAAAACAGCCTTTATCAATGGGTCTTTCCAGACAGTCAGAAAGATGAATTACTAAGGCTGACTACCACCTACAATAGATAGTGACTGATTCATACCTGAAATATGAAAGAAGTTGCCCTTTTATGAATAACAGAATTTAATTGATAGACAAATATGACCTTTAATCAGCTCAAAGCTTTATTGCTTAAAGCTTATTCCCTCTAAATCATTGGCCCATATTAGATAAGAGTGTGTCTTAAGTCAAGTCCTTATTTCTGGTACTTATTTTCCTCTAGATTGGTTTTTCTCAAACTTATTGAAACATTGTATATCTCTTGATGGTCAGCCAAAGGGAGTTTTTGTTGTTAACAGTTTGTGAAGGACACTTAACTGACTCAAGCATATTGTCTTTTCATAGGCTTTAAAAAGCCTGGTTACTTGAGTTCATATTGAGGAGATGTTTCGTCCATTAACTTACTGGTGAGTAGTTCTGATGTTCTATTGTGCACACACATCTACAAACTGACTCCATTCCCTTTGTTTTCCCTTACTTTTCAAGTCACTTTGAGATTCTCTGTGAAGTTTAAGACACCAGATGAGTAATGACAATACCTAAGTCACTTCTGTGCCAAAGAAATTCCCAGAATTGCTGTACTTGAGGCCCAGAAAATTACATTAACACAAGCAAGATGTCTGTTAACAATGTTGAACACATCTTCAGCTCATCCAGTTTAAATGTTCTTACTTGTCAGAGGTCTACTGATGTGAAAGCTTTACTTATAAGGAAAAACAACACGATAATACAAATTTCCCAGGTCTGTAGACACGTGATTAAATCCAAGTTAAATTTAAGACAAATTGAAACAAGCCACAGCTACTCATGTTGCTTAACATTAAGATTTATAAGTCTTATACATGACCAGCCAATTTTTAAAAGTAAAATTTTTAAAAAGTTTCTTTAACTTTTTATCTTCCTTCAGTTCTAAGCAATTTGATTTTTTTACATCTGCTCTCCAGCCATGACGGACTATAAAATAATTTTCTGAGTAAATTTGACTAATTGGCTATCTTTTTTTTTCTGTCTCAACAGAGAGGATAAAGTAGACAAATGTCCAAAAGCTTTAATCAGACAAACTGAACTGCTGGGCTTGGCCCTGTAGCCTTTAATCTCAGCACTCGGAAGACAGAGGCAGGTGGACCTCGGTGAGTTCGAGGCCAGCCTGGTCTACACAGCAAGTTCCAGGACAGCCAGGACTACACTGAGTGACTGTTTCAGAATCAACATAACAAAAAACAAAAACAAAAACCCCAAACTAAAATGACAAACCAACTGCGCGTGTGTATGTGTGTGTGTGTGTGTGTATGTGTGTGTGTATACGTGTGTGTATGTATGTATGTATATGTATGTGTGTATGTATACATGTGTGTATGTATGTGTATGTATATGTGTGTATATGTGTGTATGTATATGTGTGTATGTATATGTGTATGTGTTTATGTATGTGTGTGTATGTGTTTATGTATGTGTGTATGTATGTATGTGTGTGTATGTGTTTATGTATATGTGTGTATGTGTGTGTATGTATGTGTGTATGTGTGTGTATGTATGTGTGTGTGTATATGTGTGTATGTGTGTGTATGTATGTGTGTATGTGTTTATGTTTGTGTGTGTATGTATGTGTGCGTGTATGTGTGTATGTGTTTATGTATGTGTGTATATGTGTGTGTATGTGTGTATGTGTTTACCTCTGTGATGCATATATAATTGCTAGCATACATACATACATACATACACACACATACATACATACACACACATACATAAACACATACACACACATACACACATATACATAAACACATACACACACA